>CM029273.1:19395804-19578304 GCA_016920895.1 Vaccinium myrtillus | reverse complement strand
GATGTGGGATTTGGCCCAAATACTAATTTTGGGTTAGGCTTACGTTGGCCCATTTTCGGGTTGTTATACAAGTGCTGGGTTTGGCCCAAAAGTGAATTTTTTATTAGGCCCAAGTTGGCCCATTTCGGTTAAACCGATTTCCCCGAAAAACCCCGACCGAACCGAAACACCCCGAACCGAATCGGTCCCTTAGTATAATCGGTCGGGCTCGGTTCACACAAATCATACCCCGAACCGATCGGTCCGTGAAACATTCACCCCGAACCGACCGAAACCGAACCGATTTCACCCCTATTGGAAACTACAACACCTAACAGGGCACATGGACATACGTACCAACACAATGATGGTGAAATGGACAATGTGAGGGCTACAATTCGGGATTATATTGTCAATAATCGTATACGTTAAATGACTTTTTCAGCAATGGTTTGGAAAAAATGGGCATTTGTTGTGGCTCAGGTCGTACTCATTTTTTATTAATGTTATTTAAATTTCGAAGCCTAATATGTGTAATGTATCAATTTGTAGGTAGGATTGTTGTTTTTGGTCGTTCTGTAATGTTTTTTTTATGTGTAATGTTGATTATGTATGATATTAATTTGTGTAATGTTTTTAACGTTCAAGATTTTTTAGGATCAACTTTTTTATTTTATTTTAGGGCAATTACTTCCATTTTACATCATTTTTTTAAAGTACGGTAGACCTTCAATTACCCTAAAAAAATGAAGAGCAAAAAAATTTACAAAAAAAGAAAAAAGAAAAATTAGACGGGCAACGTTTACAAAAATATTTTCCAATATGAATTTAAAAAACAAGGACAAAATGGTAAACAGCCAATCAATAACTCATTTTCATCATTATTCTCCCAAACACTACTCATGTTGCAAAATGCATTCTACACATTTTTTTCTAATCACTCCTCTTAGATTCAAAACACATTTTGACCATAATTCAAAAAGCCAAAAATCCAAAAAGTTGAAAATGAAAAGCTGAAAAGTATGCCCCTAATACCCCATCAACTGGGTCAATTTCCTGCTGCAATTCTTTGCCATAGATGTTGAAGATATCTTCTACGGCGGGATTTTTATTTTTCATCGTCTTTTTTATTTTTTCTTTGGTAATTAACAGTTCTTTTTTTATGTCCCTATGTGAGATTTTATCCCCTTAGTGGGATCGTATCATCCCTTTGTGGGTGATTGTCGATGATTTTTTCCTGTGTTTTCTGCATATAGTTTGAGCCGGGTGTCCCTTAGGACTTCTCTATTACTCGTATAGTTTGAGCTGGGTGATGCTATTATGAGTTAGTGAGTGAGGAATGGGATAGAGGTATTAAATTGGGAGGGGGATAACTCATTCCCCTCCAAAAAAATTGCAAAATTGCCAAACCTAGGATGAAGAGTGGATATCTGAGATTAGTCATTCGGGTTCTAAAAGTTATACCCCTCCTCATCCCGCAACCAAATGAGACCTAAGTATACAATATACGCTACAAGAAAATTGATCTATAATGACATGCAAAAATTGTCACTAAAAGTTAACAAATTGTCATTAAAATATTTTAATGACAAAATTTTTGTTGTCACAGAGATGTCACTTAATGTGTGTTGCTAAAGAGTAATAATGACGATTTTTCGCAAAAGCGTCACTAATGATCATTTCGTTAGTCACACAAAGAAAGTTGTCACTAGGGGTGTAAACGAGCCGAGCTTTGTAGTGTTCGAGCTCGGCTCGTTAAGTAAAAGAGATAAAAAATCGAGCTCGAGCTCGACTTGGTCATAAACGAGCCGAGTCAGGGTAATTTACTTAAAGAGCCTCCTTAAACGAGCCGAGTCTATGCAATCAAGCCGAGCTTTTGCGAGCCGAGCCACGAGCTTTTTGCAGCCACTGAAGCTTGCTGCCAAAGCCGCTCAGTTCGTTTGCAGCCCTAGTTGTCACTGTAAGGTAAGTTTTAGTGACAACATTCAAAAAAGAAAAATAAATCACTGTAAGGTAAGTTTTAGTGACAACATTCAAAAAAGAAAAATAAAAACAATTCCATATGTTGGCTCTGTGTGCTCCGTGTTTCAAACTGACGACCTCTCGCTAACCTTGATACTTGGGTGCAAGTTTTAGGTCACTGCACCAGCTACCCATTTTGTTATCATTGTCTCGTCAAAATATATTTATAGTAATATTAGAACTACCATGTGTGTATCATGTATGATATACTCCATACTTCTGTGTTCCTTTTTATGTGTGTTGCTTTGGCAACCCAACTTATTAAAGAAAATGTCATCATTACGCCGTTCACATAAACTTTTATCACAACTTTCTAAATCACTTTTACCGATTAACTCTTTACCCTAACTTTTTAAAAGGGCAAAATTATAATTTTACAAACTTTTCCCCATTAGCTTTTCAAAGCACATATTTATCAAGGACAACCCAAAATGAAAATGTCAACACTAAAAAATGGACGAATGAAGTACATACAAAATATTATTCTCTTGTTTGATAATATATTTAGTGTAACGCCCCGAAAATTGGGTAAGTTAATAAATAAATTGCAAAATTTATTTAAATAAAATACCAACTTCATTAAAATTTCAAAGAATACTTTATAAATTTTTTTAACGGAAAGCTAAAAGTTAGCTTTCTTATTACAACCCAGAATAAAAAGAACTTTAACATTGTCTGGAAAACTTAAACATTTATTTTAAAAAAATTCAACTGAAAGGAAAGAACAGAGCCATCTAGCTAGAGATCTACTGGTACAACCACGGCTCCGATACTCCGTAACCTTCTTGCTGCTTCATTCCCTCAAACTCAGCAAGCGGTTCATCTTCTCCTTCTGTACCTAGCGTTGGGGACGCCAGGGGCCACAAAAGTAGCACCGTGAGTGGTAAAATTACACTCAATAGGACACCAAAACTACCCATTTACGAAAATATACTCATGCAGCAGTTAAAACACATGGGACATTAATTTAAGACATAGAACAACATTTCTCAACAATATAAATTCAGTAGATTTAATACTCCGTTATCAACTCAAGGTTTCACAAATTTCATTCCCACTTCGAATAAAATAATTTTCATCAACGGCTTCCGCCCACAGTATACTCAGGTGCTCGATCACACAGCAAAGTCACCTCAGGGTATACTGTGCAGGGCTCACAATTGATCACCCATTGATCAATCTTTATCTGGCATCGATTCCCACCCACAGTATACTTCCGGCGCCCGATCACACAGCAAAGCTACCTAAAAGTATAGCTGCGCATGGCTCAAAACCCATACCGGACACATCCCTTTCCCCAAATCCGATAAGTGAACACTAATCTTTTAGTTTATTAATTTAACCACAATAATTATTTACCCAAATTTAATGGTTTAACAAAATACCAGTAAGCAAACACATGCATCCAATTATAGCATGAAATGAAAATTTAATGAAGATCGACTATCTCAAGCCATACGTGTCAGTTATAAATCCAGCCACTAAAATTAGCAAACGGTTTCCAAAAATCACGAAATTTTACAGTAAGATGTTTCATCAAATTTTACACAAGTTCACTGTTTTGATCGAAGCCTAAATCCAGTCCTAAACGAAGCGAAATAGCGTTTTAAGCTAGACAGTGAATCTGTCCCGAAACTGTTTAGTTCAGCCAACTTTGAAAAATCACAGTTAATTCTACGAACCTCGGATTGAAACAAGCTCTATATGGAAGTTTCTTAACCTTTTGAGATCTACAACTTTGAAGATTTACGTTTTCTCTAAATCCAAACAGAAATACCCAAAAATCAGCAGAACAGAACAGCGCACAAGAAAATGGTTTTCGTCTCTTTGGTCTCGTTTTAGACTTACAAAACCTTATCGGTTGGAAACAAAAACGCGACAAATGATCTCACATCATATTCATATCATCACTATATTTAGATATATGTAGATACACGAAAACACAAAAAATAGTATAATTAAGTAAAAAGTGAGATTTAATGTCCTACCTTTCCTCAGAAGTTATAGCGCGCTACGAACATGATAGGATTTAATGTTGTTGAACAGACGAGTTCTCAAAATAGAAATCTGTGGAAGAAGTGGTATTTTTCATGAGAGAGTTATAAAAATTAAACAGCGAGATAAAAGAAAAGATGTCGAGAGGAGAACAAACCGAGAACGATAATTGGCGAGGGAGCTTATGCCGAGAGTGAGTCAAATGGAGGGGAAATTCATTATGCCGTGGGTTGTAGTTATAGAAGGAAGGGACGGAATAAAGAAAAGGAATGATTTAGGCAAAGACTAAGATTAGGAAAGAAAAGAGGGAATTTGAAAGATTTACTAGGGAGGTAAATAGGAACAAAATAAGTTAGTGGAATGGAAGGATATTTTCCTAATTTTTCTTTATCGACTTGTTTTCCTATTCTAGTCTAGGAATTAAGAATATGTGGAACGCTAATTAGGGAATCAATTCAAATCTATATAAAAATATATCTATACCTATATACGTGTAATTAAACACATGCCACAATATAATTTACTAAATGATATAATTATTTATATAAATTTGCTTCCTAAAATCGTGGTCATTACATTTAGTGAGGTCATTCGTTTGTTTTCTCATTTATGTATATCTATTTAGTGACAAGTTTTATCTTTTTTGTCACTGAACAATAATTTTTTGTGACAACATTTTTGTTTTGTCACCAAATATAGGTTTTTAGTGACAACATTAATTTATTGTCACAAAATATAATATTTAGTGACGACTTCACTATTGTCACTGAAAGTATGATATTAGTGTCATCTTTTGAATTGCCACAAAGATTTTTGTCACTAATACTCATTTTTCTTGTAGTGAATGTGAATTTAGTACTATCCATTATCCTTTGGTGATGGAACTTGTACTAATAAATGTAAATTAGTAAGAAGTTTCACCCAATGTTTTATGTTCAATTTCCATTGTCTGCAAAACTTCTGGTAGTTATGTCCGATTGTTACCTCTAGAGTTCTGAAATTAGTCGAGGTACGCGCAAATATCCGCTTTATAAAAAAAAATAGTAAGAAGTAAATTACTCCTAGCCAATATTCCGACCGGAAAGCACTTTTTGAGATAACTAGTAAAGTTGCACGTGCTTTGCATGTGACGAAACCCGAAACTATTTTTTTTGGTGGATGTGATCCAAATGGTCACATATTGCCTTAGTTCTGGCATCAAAATAACCAAATAAGTAGTCTTAAGAGATATCTCCGATATTTGAACACATTATTTTTGGCATAAATATAAACGCGTACATTTTTTTTTAAACATACAAAAAACAAGAACTTCCTTAAATTTGGTTTTTTTGAACTGCTCAAGAACTTCCTTAATGAAAAGCAATTCTGCACGAAGCTTTTTCTCAAATTATAATTAGTGAACGGATAAAACTGTATAACTTGTCACTATAAATTAGAACACATTCGAAATATTACAGCATCTGCCAAGCTTATAGAAATTTTGAACCCCTTCAGAACAATGACGTAAGTTGCCGATTTCTAGCTACAAATTCTAGTAGAGTCCTAATAATTAGCCACTCTCTTTTTTTCCTTCTTCAATCTCCATCAAATGCTTCTCACCTCACTGAGCCAACTTCTTCAACCACTTAATATGAAACACTATAGCACTTTAGTTCATAACAAAACACCTGGGAGTGTGACACATGAATTATTTTCCATTTCCTGGAGAATGGCATGTATGGAGAGACCAGGATAGAAGATTTTGGCTTAGAAGTTGTTCAACCTGGGGAGGATTTTGCAGTGTTCGTGTTTTTGAGAAATTGGCAGGACTGGAAATGACACAAGCTGTCATCTTTCTCCTAGGAAGATCTTCCGATGCCTTAAATTGCAAAAAAAACCATGTTAAGAATTAATCAACAAACAAGACAAATGGACAACAACTTTCCAGAAAATAAATTGAAGAACATCACAAAGAAAGATATATTAATAGAAAGGATGGTTAGAAGCCAACCCAATATACAAAGAGAACAAGTAAACAAATGAAACCAGCACCAGAAATGCATTAGACGTTAGTATCTGATAGCAACATGAGGACTCTTAACCAGGTCCCACAACAACACCAGCTTTAGACATCACCAACACCAGCAGCATTAAAGAGAGCAAATATTGATCAAAACTACTTCAAGAACACATGCGAAGGGCAATAAAACAACAAACAAAAGTCTCTAAAGTTAGTACAAGCACTGTAACCTAAGAAGCACAGTTACAGACATGCGACACGTGATTTGACCCAAAAAGTAGGATACAATACACACATATATAATGTAAAGTAAATAAATGAATATATGTATGTACACACATATTAGATTGTAATATTATTTTAAAAAATCACATTAAAGATACAAAAAGGCATTAAAGATCTAACCAAGGCATCGAAAGCAATTTCATTCACAATGTTTCAAAATGAGAATTACACTATTTTCACGTGTCGGACACGTGTCGGGAACGTGTAGGAGTGTCGGAAAACGTGTCCAACTCAGAAAAAATAAATAAATTTTCGGACACCTATTCTCACGTGTAAGGAACGTGTCTGTGTTCGATTCGTCTAGGACACGGATTCGTGAACCCCGGGCAGTGTCCGTGCTTCTTAGGCTGTAACATTAAAGAAATCCATATATAATCAACCATCTGTTCTCCATGTTCTTCTCCTCAGATTCTCTGATTGAAAAATGTCTGCAGAACACCACCCACCTTCTTCTATCTCAGATTATTCCCATTCTTAAATGTCCTTCCACCATGTCTGTTTGTTTACTTTTTCTTTTTTTTATACTTCAGTTGTGTAATTGTGTGATTATGCCTTGGGTTTTGTGTTCATCTTGATCTTTCTCCTCCTTCCCATGGAATGGGTAGTCTGCAAATTGTCCATTTTGCAGCTTCTGTGAACATCCAACTATAGAGGTTGTGGTGAGCGTGGGACCTGTGGGTTATTGTTGTGTAGTAACTTGTATGTGTCTGGCCTCTGCAACCTTATAGTATAACTAATTTGGCCATATGAAGCGTTCCAAACCACCAAAATGTGGAAGGTTTGAAAAAATAATCGCAAATACTTGTAAATATTTTGAAAATCTCAAATTTGTTTGTGGAAAAGTGGGAGAAATGAACGATATCTTCATTTTCATTTTCATCAAATAGATTAGTAGAGTTACCAACCGAAATAAGAGACGATCGCTTAAATTCATGAGATCAAAGTAAAGTTGATCAATTGGTGGGAAATGGCCCACACTAATATCTACATTCATTTTTTTGTTTGAACAACAACAATGTCCTTAACATAATGAATATGATATTTTCAATCTCTTGTACTTGTCATTAGGTAACATTCAAAGAAAACCTCTTGCTATCGAGTACCTGTTGGTTCATTGCAGGGTAAAAACTCCCAACGGATTAAGTAGATGACTCTTGCATGTTGAATAACTTCATTTCGTTCATTGTAAACAACATCTTTCTTCCTTTGGTCAACATATTATGCATTGACAATTGAAAGCTTTTACACAAAAAAAGTACTATGAAGTGTTTGTGGAAAGCATTTCTTTCTACAAAAACAAAGGGTGACTCATATGTAGAACAATCGCTACCGAAAAGATCCAATTTCAAATGAGCATGGAGCGGCATCATCGATGGTCTATGCAGAGTGTTTCATACTTTCTTATAGCACCACAGTCCTTGAATTCACTTAATATAAGGATAAATTCTACTGACAAAATTTAACGTTTAAAAGAGACATAATGTTAACCCCTAAATCTCCTCCCAAGTATTAGGTGCTACAATGACACTATTAATCTTGTTATTCATTAATTAACCTGGAAAACAGAAGTGTGATAAAGGTGAATATGTCACCTACATTAAAGTTCATTTTGCTCCTGAAGATTATAAATGCTAACACACCGTTTATTCCTATGCAACTTACATAACACTTCTTAGTGGGATATTGAACTGAAGGAATTTAAAAAGTAAGTAAATCGAGTATTCCACACCGTATCATTGAAAAAAATACTAAATAACTACGATCAAAAGAACTGACATCATATGAATCCATGGCATTGTCTAGCTTTTCCCTATGGCATTAGAAACGAATCTTGTCAATGTTTTCAAGGTGTCAATAACCTTCTTCGAATAAGAAACTATGACCTAGACAATTCAGGGTTTACAAGATTGTCTAATTTTAGAATAGGATCATAGTTAAAATAATAAATAAATAAATAGAAAAGTCAAATGCAAAACTCAATTTTGTTATGCTTATATCAACTTCTGAAGCCTTCACATTGCCATCTTAGTTTCAGAAGCAAATCTCCGAAAGTGCATTTTTAAATAGAAATTGAATGTTAAAAGATAGTCATGGAATTATGGGTTTATAAATGCCTTTGGACTATTTGTTCGATTGTGGTGGAGCATAAAAAGAGAAAATGACAACAATAAGCATAGTTCTAACTGTCTCATGAATCTAGATATGAACTCTCAATATATAATAGCTTTTGTTCTAGTTGGAGTTTACTGACGAGTGACGACAAAGTAAAGAGCTGTTCGACAAAAGATTTTTTTGATTTCCTAGCAATTCAAACGAACATTGCGGATTCAATTGCCAAAAAATGCTATAGAGATTTAGTAAATTATACCTGTAGAGTGTAGTGTTCAAAGGAAATATGCAAACAAAGTGAACGAAAACACGAAAATCTCTTATGCACGCCTACAAATTGAAGTGTTTTAATCAAATCAAATCTAGCATGTCAAATTCTTTATTCAAGAAAACTGTGAACTTAAAAGGCAAACAAAATTAATATGTGCATAGTATGTTCTGTCTACCGAAGCAAATTGGAGTCCACAACGCAAAGCATCTTCTGTTAGGTCCTCTTTCTCTTTGCAGTGTGATGTTGAATGTCAATTAACCAATTAAAATCAAAGAGAAGGGTAAGGACAATGTTGTCTGTGCAACTTGTTTGGATTATACTCAATGGAGATAAAAAATAATTCATCAAACATCCGAAGCTCAAGAACTGTTTGGCAAGACCAACTCTATTATGATCTAAACTCGGCATTGGATTAACATGGTCAAGGATGCTTATCATTTGAAAGCGAGAGAACTCCGACAAGAAGAGATTGAGGGCAGTTGCAACAACAAAGTGCTGATGGATTTGGTGGGCACTGGACGCTGCAGTTAGAGGCGGAGACTGGTGTCACCAAATTATTTGATTTTAAGTTGGTCGTTTTCTCCGTATGTCTTTTTATTCTAATTGAGAAAATCAGCTTTTCACATGTTCAATTCTTCGAAGAGAATATTTTGAACATGGTCAACTAAACGAAAAAGAAAAAGAAAAACATAAAATCAAACAGTGGCATAAGGACAAGATGGTTGATAAAATGGCCTCTAGCAATGAATTATGCCCACATTCTCGATCCCCTTTCTCTCAATTGCCCTCCAAATTTCTAGAAAATGCAATACTTTATACTACATTATTATACGGAAAGATATTAGAATCTTTACAAAGTCGAGTACATAGATGGATAACTACCCAAGAACGGGGAAAAACAAACCCCACAATTTGAGAAAAAGTAAAGTGAAATGGATGAATAATACCTGTTTTATGAAAAGCAAATACAGATACAAAATCAAAGAAGATATCAACGACAATCAACTTCTGATCCCTTCTCACATTTGAATAGAAATTAAACAGAATGTATTCGTATACAATGAAAAAGTAATGGGTTTCAGACAATATCTTTGATTAGAAATGAAATCGCATTACCTTGGGACGATTCAAGTAATTTTATGTGATTCCTTGTGCTTGCATGAGGGATGCATTGACTTCAACAGGAACTGCGGAAAAATGTAAAAATAGGGTAATGATGAGATTGAGTTGTCATTGCATCATTGTATCAAATAGTTAGTGGGAAAATCACATAAGAGGACTTTGTTCATAAGTATACATGAGGGATATTTGGCCTTCATCAGAAAAGGATCGGAAAACATCAAATAAAGAAATGGTCGATATAAAGGAAGGCTCACCATCTACCCGTTGCGGGGGGAGAGAGTAGTCAAGAGGTTTGTGCTGCAATGAGGTTGGCCACCGTCTACCCTTTGCCGAACAGAGAGAGAGAGAGAGAGAGAGAGAGAGAGAGAGAGAGAGAGAGAGAGAGAGAGAGAGCAGAGTTTTGCCGTTCTGTTGTGCCGATCTGTTGTTCTCTGTTTTGTTGTTTTAGAGGCATCGTTTACTGGAGGATTGCACCGTTTGGGCATAGGAAGGAGTGCAAGGGTAGTTTGGGTAATAGGAAATGTCGACAAACAATTCACACTTTTAATAGAAGTATAGATACAACAAATGCAAATCACCGGAGCCAGCGGACCTGATACGGAAAAGAGAGATGGAGTGTTGTATGTAATTCTAATCCACTTGAAAACACAGGTAAACATGGGGTGAAATGTTTTTGACTTAACCAAAGTCTAATTAGCCCATTAATTAATCCAATATTTTTTTTTTTTTTTTGGTACTTCGGAATTGCATTACGAAATTAAGCAAGAGTCATAGACTGCATCAGATGTGCAGGATAGTTGGTACAGAAGCAACATAAATAAACAAGAAGTGTCCTACTATTCATAATAAGGAAAAGAAAGGAGCGAGCTAGTCAAGAAACCGCCTGAGGTTGTGTTTGTCCCTTAGCATGTACTCCCGTATGTCTACAGGAGCAGTATTCAAAACCACCAAGTCCTCCATTTGTTCTGCCCCAAACCTTGCAAGGAAATCTGCACATTCATTTGCACCACGAAAGATATGGGAGAGGTTACTCTTGGTACGGTCCAGCATATATTTTCCGTCGTTGATAATGTTTCTGTGGGGGTGAGTGGTGTTTGCACCCTCATTGATGAGCATCACAGCTGTTTGAGAGTCAGATTCTATTTGAACATTGTACAAGCCCTTCTCCAAAATGATTGTTAGGCCTCTGTAGATACTCCATAACTCTGTCTCCAAACTTGAGGACGCGATCATTCTGCCCAAGTAGCCTAATTCCCAGTCTCCTCTTTCATTTCTGATAATTCCTCCAAATCCCGCTTTTCCATTTGACTCGTACCAACAGCCATCTGTGTTAAGTTTGAGGTTCCATGTATTTGGGGCATGCCAAGGTGTTAGTCTGTTCTTAGGAGGGCCAAAAACCAGAGGGGATTTGAAAGCTTCCACAATTTCCATGGCATATGTGCATATTATTTTGGAGCTTACTTCTGGTACCATATCTACATTGTCAAAGCTCTTTCTGTTCCTATCCTTCCAAATTTGCCATAGTATGGTACCGAAAAGTATGTTCCAAGGAACTTCCTTAGTAATGTGTAGGAGTTTACTTCTTTTCAAATTATGAGTTAGCCAGTCCGGCATGGAGCTTTCAAAACCTTCTCTCATGATTCTGCCCATGTGGAATTTATCCCAAAGTTTTATGGCTTTGGGACAATCCCGAAATAGGTGCTTAATGGTTTCAGGAGAGTTATTACATCTCGGGCATAACTCCGAGATGGTCATACCTCTCCTGGCCCGAAGATGATTGGTTGGAAGCTTGTTATGGAAAATGAGCCAAATGAAAGATTTGAATTTCTGGGGGACTTTCATTTTCCAGAACCAGTTCCAACCTTTTGAATCATTAATATCACTTGTAATCATATCATAAGCATGAGAAGCAGTACATAGCCCGT
This sequence comes from Vaccinium myrtillus, assembly GCA_016920895.1. Classification (NCBI taxonomy): domain Eukaryota; kingdom Viridiplantae; phylum Streptophyta; class Magnoliopsida; order Ericales; family Ericaceae; genus Vaccinium; species Vaccinium myrtillus. The sequence continues at coordinate 19,566,597 of CM029273.1, read as the reverse complement.
TGGGTGAGTCCCTCCACAGAGGGTGATCCAATTCCTGGGAATAGGTGGGAAGAATAATATTCATGATAGCATTACAGGTCTCTTCATCAACAATGTGGGCAATAGAGCTCAGGTTCCATTTGTCATTCTCAATGATAGTATCCACCTTGACATTTCCTTCAGTGTGAGGTCCCGGAAAACGAGAGGCCAGAGGACCTGTACCACACCACCAATCTTTCCAAAGGTCCACACATTTACCATCTCCTATATTCCATCTTGTGCCTTCCTTAAGGATATGTCTTATGTGTATTATACTACGCCAAGTGTGGGAGGCGTTTCTTCCCGAAGACCACGATTGAATAGTGTGATGTCTAAGATATTTATCACGGAGGATAGTGGCCCATAAACTGCTGTTTTCAGGGGGGATTTACGGGCCGGTAAAAAACGCGGCCCATATTTACATCCAAGTCCAGCAAAAAATGGATTTGCACCGGCAAGGTAAAACCATCTTCATATTTCGAAAATACCCCCAGCTTTAATGCGTGTCACTCCCCGTTGAACTTTTACCCGTCCACTTGCACATGCCAACTTTAATGCGTGACATGTGTCATCCTTCCATTTGTCCAACTGCATTCGTTGGGATTAGAACAGAGAAAAACAAAGCAAATACCCTCCTGTCCTTTCCTTGTTCTCTCTCTCTCTCTCTCTCTCTCTCTCTCTTCCTGTGCAAATACCCTCCTGTCCTTTCCTTTTCCTTGTTCTCTCTCTCTCTCTCTCTCGATTTGTCCCAGACCCATTAACGCGAGTCGCCGACTTCTCTCTCTCGGAACCTGTCCCGAAACGGTGGCGGCGACGGAGCTTGAGAGCAAATCTCGGATGAATCGTCGTTGTTTCATGCTTAACGGAAAATGCTCGCAACAACCAAAATCCACCGCCTTTGCACGTTATTATTCCTCAACACCCCCATTGAATATCGATCCTTTCCATGTCTAGGTCCGTCAATTTACTCCTCCTTTTTAAGGTTTTGTTTTTGGGTTTTTCAATTGCTCTCATTCTGTCCTGTATTGGGGTTAAGGTTTGTTTTGCCAAATTCTATTATTCTTTGCGAATTTTTGGGTGCGAATTTCTCCTTGGGTGCGAATTTCTCCGAACAAGGCATACATATACAAATTGGGAATCATATCACTGTGAATTTTCAAACTTAAGTCAAAGGAATAATTAAAAATGTATTTTGCAAAAATTCGCAGGTGCGAATTTTGCGAATTTCTGGGATATTTGCCTCTTTTTTTTTTTTTTTTTTCTTTCTTTCTTAATATGAGTTGCCATTGCTTGTGAATGCTTTATATTACACGCATCAGGGCAGAACAAAGGGGTGGTAATGTATTTGGGAAAAATTCGCAGTATTTTTTTACAAATTCGCATTTTTTTTTCTCACAGTTTTTTTTTTTTTTGACAGATTTGTAGTATAAATTTTTTTTTGAACATCGTTGACAGTGTTGTGGTATAAGTTTTTTTTTTTTGAACATCGTTGTTGTAATCTTTCTCGTCAATTGCGAATTTTTTCGAGGTCCCCAGTCGCCGGAAACTAATCCAGATTTGTAGTATAATTTTTTTTTTTGAACATCGTTGACAGTGTTGTGGTATAATTTTTTTTTTTGAACATCGTTGTTGTAATCTTTCTCGTCAATTGCGAATTTTTTCGAGGTCCCCGGTCGCCGGAAACTAATCTCCGGTGGTCGGCGAGCTTAGTGTGGTGGTCGCCGGAGGTTGGTGACGGTCGGAGAAGGTTGGTCGGCACTCGCTGGAGGTTGGCTCGTCAGAACGAAGTGTTAAACGTAAGTGTGGGAGTTTTGTTTTTGTTTTAAATAGGAAGGACAAAAAGGTCATCTTATCTTTGAGTTAGACCTCACGGTAATTTAAAAAGTGTGTCTACCTTAGTGGTAAATGCATATCAGTTTTCTGTACTGGACAGTAATTATCTGGTTTTCATTGGTCATAAGGTTCCACCCAAGTTTAGTAAAGAGGGCTAGGTTTTGATTTTTAGCTTTTTTCAACCCTAGGCCTCCTTTATCTTTTTTCTTGCACACACTATTCCAATTAACAAGATGTATTTTCTTCGTATTAGGAGTGTCCCCCATAAGAAGTTTAACTCTCTCTCTCTCTCTCTCTCTGAATCCAGTACTGTTTTTGTCCACTGCGTGTGTTTAACAAACCACCACTGCGTTTGCTCCAAGTCAAAAAAGTTCTTCACCAACCCCTTGTGCTTTCTCCTCTTCTTTCTAGTTTCTCAAAACCCATTTCACACCTCCACATTTGTACATCTGTACGTACATGCATAGATACATCCTAGAGAGCCAGAGAGAGCCAGAGAGGGGTTATAGGATTGAGGAGTTCATGGGTGAGGGGGAAAGGAAAGGAGAATGAAAATGAAACCCCCATTAGCACTACTCTCACCAATCCTGTTTCTCTATCTTTTCTTCTTCTTCATCATCTCTGATAATGGCAGTATCTCAGCAGCAGCAGCAGATATTCCCCCGGGCTCAACCCTCTACGCCTCAAACCCAAACCAAACCTGGTCCTCTCCCAACAACACCTTCTCTCTCCGTTTCATCTCCGTCAACTCGGCTTACTTCGCCGCCGTCACCTACTCCGCCGGCATCCCAGTCTGGACAGCCGGCACCGCCGCCGCCGACTCCTCCGCCTCCCTCCACTTCCTCCCCGACGGCAACCTCCGCCTCCTCAACGGTTCCTCCGGCAACCTCGTCTGGCAGTCCAACACCGCCGGCCGCGGCGTCTCCTCCGCCGCCCTCGACGACTCAGGTAACTTCGTCCTCAAAAACGCCACCGTTTCGATCTGGTCTACCTTCGATAACCCGACTGATACCCTGTTGCCCTCTCAGAATTTAACGAATGATAAAGTTTTGCGATCTGGGTTGTACTCTTTTAGTATTTTAAGGTCTGGGAATTTAACCTTAAAGTGGAATAATTCGATTGTCTATTGGAATCTGGGTTTGAATTTATCGACTGTCATGAATATGACGTCACCCATTTTAGGGCTTCAGTCAATTGGGATATTATCTTTGTTGGATTCGAATTTATCTAGCCCTGCGATTGTTGCTTATAGCAGTGATTATGCCGAAGGGAGTGACGTACTTAGGTTTTTGAAATTGGACAGTGATGGGAATTTGAGGATTTATAGCTCAGCTAGGGGTAGTGGGACTCAAACTGAGAGATGGGCAGCTGTTAGTAATCAGTGTCAAGTTTTTGGGTATTGTGGGGATCTGGGTATTTGTAGTTACAATGATTCGAGTCCGGTTTGTGGGTGTCCTTCGCAGAATTTCGATCCGATTGATCCCAAGGATAGTAGGAAAGGCTGTAAGAGGAAGGTGGAGATTGAGAGTTGTCCTAGAAGCGCAACTATGTTGGAAATAGATCATGCAATGTTCTTGACGTACCCTCCTGAGCTATCTTCCGAGGTTTTCTTTGTTGGTATATCAGCGTGTAGATTGAATTGTCTTGTTAGTGGCTCTTGTATTGCGTCCACCTCATTATCGGATGGGACAGGGTTGTGTTACTTGAAAAACCCTAATTTCGTGAGCGGGTATCAGTCAGCTGCTGTTCCAAGTATTTCGTATGTCAAGGTTTGTGGCCCCATTGTCCCAAACCCTTCTGTGTCCTCGTTGAATGTCAAAAATAGGGTTGGTTCGAGGTGGAAGGATTGGGTCGTAGCTGTTGTGATCATAGGAACCATTTTGGGTTTGGTCATGTTTGAGGGAGGTTTGTGGTGGTGGTGCTGTAGAAATAGCACCAACTTCGGTGTTTTATCGGCTCAATATGCTCTTCTCGAGTATGCCTCTGGGGCTCCAGTCCAATTCTCGTACAAAGAACTACAACGAGCCACAAAAGGTTTCAAGGAGAAGCTTGGAGCCGGAGGATTTGGGGCGGTTTACAGAGGTGTTCTTTCCAATAGAACTGTTGTCGCAGTGAAACAACTAGAGGGAATTGAGCAAGGTGAGAAACAGTTTAGGATGGAGGTTGCAACTATTAGTAGCACTCACCATTTAAATCTGGTGAGGTTGATAGGGTTTTGCTCTGAAGGGCGTCACAGGCTTCTAGTGTACGAGTTCATGAAAAATGGATCCCTCGATAATTTCCTTTTTACAAATGAAGAACAAAGTGAGAAATTCTTGAATTGGGAGTACAGGTTTAAGATAGCCCTAGGGACTGCAAGGGGTATGACCTACCTTCATGAGGAGTGTCGAGACTGCATTGTGCACTGCGACATTAAGCCAGAAAACATCCTTTTAGACGAGAATTACAATGCCAAAGTCTCGGATTTCGGCCTTGCAAAACTCGTAAATCCAAGAGACCATAGATATCGAACATTGACAAGTGTCAGGGGGACAAGAGGGTATTTGGCACCCGAATGGCTTGCGAATCTCCCAATAACGTCAAAATCGGATGTTTATGGTTTCGGTATGGTTTTGTTAGAGATAGTGAGTGGTAGAAGGAATTTTGAAGTATCCGAAGAAACAAGTAGGGAAAAGTTTTCTATTTGGGCATACCAAGAATTCGAAAAGGGAAACGTTAAGGGAATCGTTGACAAAAGGCTTACAGATTATGAAATACATATGGAGCAAGTGGTTAGGGCAATCCAGGTGAGTTTCTGGTGCATACAGGAGCAACCATCTCACCGTCCAATGATGGGAAAAGTGGTTCAGATGTTAGAAGGGGTTACCGAAATCGAAAAGCCACCGGTACCTAAGGCTATGCCTGAAGGGTCAGTCGGTGGGACCAGCATGAATGTAAGCAGGAGCGTCAGTTCTATCTTTCCATTTGCAGCTTCAGCTTCAGCCTCGGCTCAGTCTTTGTCACTGCCGCGCCAAACTTCGAATGTGGAGGGGGCTTCTTCTTCTCTTTCGAATTAGAAAAATGGACTCGTTGCGTTTTCGTTTACAACCTCTTTGGAAAGTGAAAAAAATTGAGGGTGCAAGTTAAAAATGCTTTCTTCAGAAGTATAATATGCAAAGTTGTGATAGTGTTCTTGTCATTCTCATTCTCATATTGTATATGTTTGGAGAGGGATGTTTTTTGTTATCACAGTTAAACATCTTTGTGCATGTCTACTCTTATTTCGGAGGAGGAATTGTAATTAATGACATGCAAAATAGTTGATTGCTTCTTTTTTCTACATATTTCGTCTGATCATTTCTGAAGTTCTCCTGAGCAGTATATTGATCTATAGTTCTGGAACCAAATTTTGTGAACCCTTTGGTATTAAATCTGATAAACAGTACGAAATCCAAACCCCAAGAGGTTGGCTTAGTGGTCAAGGCTTGAGACATACAAGTTTGCTCCCCCCTAGGTTTCATGTTCGAAATAGTCAAAGTGCGAATAAGCTGGCTTGGACACCTGAGTTATCAAAGATAACCCGACTTCCTCGAATTCTCCAATAAATGGCAGATAAGTTTTCTTGTTGGATTCAACCTTTGATTCAAATGACCCTTTGTCCTTTATTGGCTAAATGTCAAAGCAAAATTATTCTGCATTTTAAGGTTGATCTCAGCTAGCAAATTGTTGGGTATTAAGTCACTATTAATGAAAAAATGAGGTCATGCAGCAAAACTAATAGTAAGTTCATGATTTCGGGTTGAGGATTCATTTTCAGCCACAAGTTTTTGGTAAGTTCAATGAACAAACCAAAACTCATTGACTTGATAACATAAAATAAATTCACAAAACCCAAACGTGTTGATTTCATAGTACAAGTCAAAAGTCCTTGTCACAACTTCCCAACCTAGCAAGTTTCTGCAGCTGAAAAAAAAAAAAAAAAAAACACTTTACAACCTAGCTCCACCTAACAATCTTCAAATGATAAATGTTGCTTTCTGTTCGCTTTGCAAAAGCTTGTTGGACAATACTCCAGAGAGAGAGAGAGAGAGAGAGAGAGAACGGTTTATAGGATTAGATTAAGACAGTAAAATACGATTTGAACAAAATTAAAGGCCGTGGGTATTTTTTGTGTTTAGAAAAGGGTTAAATATCTACTTGCCCCTTAAACTATCAAAATATTTTTTACTTCCCCCTTGAACTCCTAATTGAACTCTTCTCCCCCTTCAACTATCATTTTTTCTTTTAATAAGGACAAATCACATTTTTCATCCAATTGATGTACGGAAAAGTTAGTCCCAAGGCTATATTAGTCTTCTGGCTTAAATATCCACTTGCCCCTCAAACTTTTTCATTTTTTTTTTTACTTCCCCCTTTTTGCTTAAAGAAAAATAATAACATCAAACTTTTTGCTTAAAGAGAAATTTTTTTCTATAGAGATGTGAACAATTTCAAGTGGGAACCTATTACAAAGTGAATTTTTTTCTTTAACGTGGGAACCTCCTGTGATTTTATGTCATTGTCAATTTCTTTCTTCAAAGTGGGAACCAATTGTAGTGAATTAATTCCTTTGCGGTGGAACCTAATACACAATTAATTTACCCTTTACGTACTATTCATATAGGTGTTTTTTCTTTTACTATCAACTAGAGACCAGGGGGCATACGGGATGCGTGTGCAAGTCGGCCTGTGACAAAAAAATGGCACAAAAGCTAATGGCTTATTTTTTGATCGCATGTGCATCACGTTATTTTTACTGGGGTGATGTTTACAGTTTGTTTGTTTGGCAAAAAAAATTATGCGATGCCCATGCGATTAAAAAAATAAGCCAATAGCTTTGGTGCCAATTTTTTTGTCACAGGTCGACTTGCACATTGTGTGTGCCCCAGCCTCTAGTTATATGAAAACCACAATTATCACCATTATCAATAAAAATGTGTTGCTCGATACTTACAGGTCGGTTTTCTTCTCATGGAAGCCCTCAAGATCCATGCCATCCTGACAACCCTAGCTTTATTTGATAAAACCCTTCAGACTCGCAGTGGAGTTGAATAACGGTGACTAACAAAAAAAGCCCCAATTAATTTAAAAGCAAAAAGGTCCCAAGTTGCTAAACCACCTAGAGGGTTATTGCCTGGTTGTGCTGCTCTCCTATGCCAGCTTTCTTGATGCCTTGATCCACAATGGAGTCTGAAAAGTGAAACCCTTGGGCAAATATTTGGTTTGATCAATAGGTTAAAAACCCTTAGTTGCTTTATTGTTGTAAGTATATGAAATGCCCATATTACCCTCTCTCCTTTTTCATTAGTTAAAAAAAAAGTTAACGGTTTCCGTCACAAATTTTGGATGGAAAACGTGATTTCTCCTTAGTAAAGAAGAAAGTGATAGTTCAAGGGGGAAGAAAGTTCAATTGGTAGTTGAAGGGGGAAGTAAAAAAAAAATTGATAGTTTTAAGGGGTAAGTAGATATTTAATCCTTTAGAAAACCTTTTTGTTTAAACTTCGGTTGTGTTTGGATGACCGGAATCTTGAATAGAAATAGGAATACGATTACCCGGAATCAAATTCCTCGAAATTTTCTTCGGTAGATTGCTGGGAATTAAATTCCTAGGAATTGGATACCTAGAGTAATTTCATTTCAGTTTGGATTAATTCGATAATCCCACACGGGAAACAATTATTTTGAAAATTTATTAAAGTCAACATTTCATTTTTTTTTTGGCTCAGTTAACGTTTCATTTTCTTAATAATGAGCTTGGAATCTAAGATTCACATGGTGTGCCGGGAGGTATCAAATTCCACTTAGTTTGGGAATGTAATTCCTGATTGAATATGTCATTAGCAATCACATTCTTATTCCTGTCTCATCTGAAAGTCGGAACCATAGAAGCATGGCATTACATTCTCGTTCCTGTATCTTCCAAACGTTGGAATCATGGAAAGAAGATATGACATTTCCATTCTGCCTCAAGATTACCAGCATCCAAAGTGAATCTGTCAAAACGTTGGAGATTGTTCATTCTTCTGGACAGAATAAATAAAAAAATATGAAAATATCTAGTAACAAATTGGAAAAAAAAGAAGAAGCAAAGAACAATTTTTTAAAAAAAAATCTGTCCTGACCTTTTAGCGAACATTTTTTCAGTTTTTGATTTTAAGTTTTTACTTATTTGATTTCTCACATGAAGATAATGACTAATCTATTTTTTTTTTTTACTCATCTAAAAAAGATTCGGAAAAACAGACAAAATTTTCTGGCGACCCCCTCCTGGATACGTTTCGTGTTCTGGATTTGGTGTAGCAGTTTTGTCTCTTTTTAAATCAATGCTCATTTGCTCTCAACTGATCTGAAACATTTCCACTCAGATTCTAGTAATGGGTTCTCGCTAGTTTCTTTGTTCAATCTGCAGACCTTGTGAGTCTAATCCTGGATACACATTTGTGCTATTGGGTTTTTCTTGGCTTCTTCTATTGATGCCCATTTGTTTGAACTTGTTCTGAAGCAGATTAATCCTATTTGGGATAATGGGTCTTCACTAATTTCTTGGTTTCTGAATATTCATCTCATATTTTCCTCGAATTTTGGCTTATAAATTGAAACCATGTAATCAGTTTTTTTTATCTTTTTGTGCATTTGCTTCTTTTTTAGTGCCTTTGGTAGGAATTAGTTGATGAAGGCGGCCTTTCAATTATGTAAAGCAAAAGAGCAGGGGGTCGCCGGAGAGATGCTTACCGGAGAGGGGTACGCCGGAGATGGGTGTCAAGAAAGATGAGGGGATGAGATAGATGGTTCAACTTTTCGATTCCTTTTTTTTTTTTTTTTCTTAAACTGGCCCGCTGGTGTCCACTTATTATCCCACTCTGTTGTACCCCTAACATTTTCGCATAAATTAAGCCGAATCCATCCAAATTGGAATGACCGCGTCAAGAATCGGGGATGCTCGTTGTCCGTTGTGATGCCTTTCTCATAGGCTCCCTTTAATCTTTGTAATGTGTTTTCAAAGATTAATAAAGTTTCCTTTTGCCGATCAAAAAAAAAAATCGGGGACAACTTCAAACTTTTATATTATTGTTCATTTGTTTGCACAACTCATTAGTGTGAATGAGAGACCAGCAGCCTCCCCTTTTGGTCATTGTTCTATTAGCTCGCGTCTTCTGGAAGAAACAAACTCTCTTGGTCATTATTATACCATACATTAGATGACATACATAAGTTGGTACCAGAACTTTTAGTGAAATCTTTGTTTAAATAAAAAAAAAAACTGATAAGTAAAGATTAAAACTTTTGCATCTGCTAATATATTAGGAGTATTTTTAAAAAAAAAATGATTTCTCTCCAATATAAAAAGACTGCATTGAACATTTTGGGCCCACCACGAATTCCACATTTAGTGATGTCATTCTTTTGAGGCCCCCTCCAGGTAGATTATGCGTAAAAAATCATGTAGATCGTATACCAGTTTACAAGTATAACAATTGTGGTAGTTCATTTTTTTGATGTCAAGCAATTTTTGATGACTGATTTGGTTTTCATAAATGAACTACAAATCTTGGGAGGTAAACAGTAACAACTTGAATCGTTTAATAAAATCCGCGGTGAGTCCCATTTGCTTTATCATAATACTATCAGAACAGTTCCTATTTTTCTAAGTTCTTCTCTTTTTTCCTAAGAAAAATATTAGTGAAAAGATGGACTATAGGTTAGATAATTAAAGAAATGATAACATGATGTCATTTCTTTAATTCCTTCAAAATAAAAAATAAAAAAACCCTTGTATTTTTTTTTTTTGGGTCTAAACCACCGGTATCTGAAAGCCCACTGGACCCCGACTAAATCCGGTGCGAGCCGGGTCAGCCCACGAAGGGGTAAAGCTCTCCCAGCGCAAGTTTCCTCCATTCACAAGACTCGAACTCGAGACCTTGCTTAAGGGGAACAAGTGTCGAACCACTTGAACCAACCTGCGTTGGTAAAACCCTTGTATTTTGGATGCCGAGGGTCGTAGCCTGATCCAAACTTAAAACGCGCAAATTCCAGCAAAAAAATATTCTGTAAAGAGAAGCGGCATCGCTTTTGTAAATATTCCCTTTCAATATTCTTGCCTGTAACTTTCTGACTGGTTAGGTTAGCATTATCCTCAGCTTCTTCAAATTCAATATCTCTAGCCCATACAACATCAACTCAACTAAAGCAGAGGGTCTGCAGTTCTTACAAACGTGACAAACCTCATGCCATTTGTACAAGTATTACATTTGAATCTGCGGTAAAGAGTGATAAAAAAAAAATGAATAAATTAGAAATACTTCTACAACATACTTGTTAGATTAAATCCAATAACAAAGAAGAAAAAAAATACTAAAAAAGCAAAACATCAAAGCTCCCAAAAAGAAAACCATTAAAAAATATAAAAAATTGGCATGCACAAGTAAACATCAACCCTCCACCTGTTGAGTTGATGTACTGTACCCGATCTGAAACGAAAAGTACCATTGCCAAGATCACCAGTTCTCATAGGGATTGAGTTTTGATATCTCAGACGTCTGTGTGTTTTACTTGAAATGATCTTGTTGAATTATTGCAATGAATTCAGGTTGCAACTCGTCATCCTCTTTGTGCTTCCATATTTCGCCGTTGGCATGGACAATCCAGGATATTTGAGGAGAAAGAGAGGAATAGTCTGCAGGTTCAATAACGCCAATAGTATTGTTAAGTATCAATTCTGAAGTTACAGCATAGCAGCAAATAAAAACTCTGAGTTTTTCATTCACCCATCCAAATAAAAACTCTGAATGATAAGCCTCCGAATAGACAAATGTATCGGTATGAAGTGTCAAATGGAGGATAATACCTTCTCTCCATAGCAAGGGTAAAACCAGGGAAGTTGCCTGGGTGTCTTTTTTTTTTTTCCCTCTCTTGCTTCTCAACAAGTAGAAAAGGGGGAGGAGGATTCCACAAATCATAGGGAAAAAGAGAGGAATAAGGTGGAGTAAAACTCAACAAGGACTCAAAAGTCAGATGGATAAGCTTACATACAAGTGACAGATTGTGAGACAAACAGTAAAATTTTCAGACATTTTTCTCTGGCAAAGGCCAAAGACTAAAGGAAGGTGATCTACCTTCTTATCAAAGGCATTGCAACATTACAAGATACATAGGATATGATAAGGTCAGGTGTATTTGAGCTACATGTAAGTATTCCAACAAACAGGATGACAAAATAGCCAACAAACAGGATGACAAAATAGGTTACCATAAGGTTTATATGGGCTACACGGAATTATTTAATCGAAGGCGACCTATAGTTGGTAGCTAGCCTTGGTTTATGTACATTGAAAAGTGTCTTGATATATGTAACATTGTCTTGATATATGTGTGAGTCGTATAGGGAAGCTGAGTATTTTTGTCTTATCTCCACCTTAATCAACGCCCTCCAGTGGTTCTAACTTAGAAGAATCCTTCACCAAGTACTGTACGATGATGGATGTGCGGAATGTGGCCAAAGGGTGCCATAACATCAACTTTTGACAATGTTATAGGCTTTCATATACCAAATGTCATGGTTTAGTGGCATGAAGTTGAACCATCGAGTTTATTTTACTATTACTATAGATACCAAGTGATGGTTGTCCTAACTAAAACAGATTTGGTAAAAACATACCTCAAAAACTCAGGAATGCAATTCAGCCTAAGGGCATACACAACACCACCTAGCAAAAATAGCAATACCTAGACACTCATTTGAAGCTTTAACAGTGCTAGTTATTATAGCTATCCTTCTATAAAATGTTAGCTGTGTTATCTTTTGTTTCATTTTTTTTTTCTTTCTTTTATCCAAGCATCCACGGCATTCAAAGAAACTATCCTACTCAGTGACAGAATCTAACAGAAACAGGTCTTTAAAGAAGAATAGGCACAGATCTTGAAACAATAGATCTTGGGGAAGAAAAGGCACAGATCTTGGGGGAAACCTGGGCTTCATTACTGATTGGGCATCCAGTTTCACTGTAATTTGATGTTCCATATGTTTTTTCTAGTAATTCCTAAAATTCCAATCCATGATTTTCTATGCCCCAAAATTTGCTACCAAACTCGCACAAATAGAGGGGAAGAAAATACCTGTTTGTAGTGGCATAAGATTGTGGAACAGAGACAACAGAGAGAGAGAGAGAGAGAGAGAGAGAGAGAGAGAGAGAGAGAGAGAGAGAGAGAGAGAGAGAGAGCAGATGCAGGGATGAAGAAGAAACAAAAGGAAATGAGAGAGAGACCACTAAAATGATCAGTTGCTCAAGAACAGTCTCTCGACAGATATACTGAGGGACTGTAGCTCAAGGTATTATACAGAGCCTCAGTACTAAAGTTTCTGGAGCTCTAATACTGTTCACAAGCCGCAGTTAGTCCACACGCTGTATGTCCATTTTGGCACGAATCTCATGGAGAAATAATTGAACTTCCCAAACACATGAGGAATTGAATCTCACGTGAGACAAAACTAACACGTGCAAAGCCCTTGCAATTTCTAGTCAACCATTGAGCATTCATATGTTTGATATACTTCTGCTTGCATCTTTTACCTGTGACAGGAGGTGGATCAGGTTCTCTCGTACTATGCAAAACCATAGTACCTGAAAGCACAGTTATGAATCCACAAAGCACTGATGCAATATTGCTGGCACTCTGACCAGACCAATCCTACAAATATTAGAAGTCTTATGTCATATTATAAAGTAGAAGAGACCCAAAAAAGCAATTGAATACTACATTTCTGAGATTACCTTGAACATTATTGCGCTAGCCAAAATTGTAAGGGAGGTGAACAAGGCATAGTAGATTGGAGAGACAACTGCTGTGTTAAAATTATCCAAAGCCTGGAAAAAACAAAACTTGCCCATCAAAACACGATTCTAAACCAGAGCCCAGCAACAAGTCAAGGAGAAATGCATATACCCGGATTTAGCCAAAAGTGTACTTGGATATTTTAGTTACTTTCCTACCTAATGTATGACACCAACTATCGCTTACTTTTTCCACTTGTGTAAATGTGAGGTACGTTCTGCATGACCACGTCATGTAGGAGGGGTGTCAACTATCGCTTACTTTTTCCACTTGTGTAAATGTGAGGTACGTTCTGTATGACCACGTCATGTAGGAGGGGTGTCCACGTCCATTTAAGCGGTCACATAGCAGAAACAGAATCCTAAATGATTGGTACCATGTCATGCAATGTTGGTTAAGAAATCGCTTGCCGGGTGCCAAAGCATCCAACTCAAAACCAATTGGCAATGAGTGTAGGTTAAAAACCAATTGCCCACGCTCATGTGCTGGTTTTGGAGGTTAAAAACCAATGTGGGACAAGCTCTAACTCTCCCCTGCACGTGCAATCCCTAACCCGCACTTGGAGAGGTAAGCAAATGATCTATAACATTAGGATCGTAACGAAACAAGGTGCAGTTATGGCACAAACAACGGGGAAATCAATCAAGAGAGTCCTGTCCAAAAGCCTCCAAAACCTAGATCTGATGCCATGTTAAAGCATGTAACTCAAAACCAATTGGCAATGAGTGGAGAGGCTGCTCCAGCTCATATATTTGTATTGGAGGTTATACTTAACCAATGTGGTGGGATAAGCTCTACCACTAGGCTAAAGCCATTTGGGATTTCCCTTCATCTAGCATCATGCCTTTTGTCATTCTGGAGGAAAGATTATTAAAGACTGCAAATCCAATAAAGCACCAAAGTATACTAGGGCTAGGCATGATGCATAGCACAATGTGCAAGCATAACCAAGATGTTTTCAAACAGTGCTTGTGTCAAAATTTACTTACAAATGAAAGACATTAACGGCAAAGTAAAGGCTACTAGCAAAAGGTCTTTGAAAAGCTTATTGCAGAAAATTATACCCTACGGATGACAAATAGTCAATTGGGACCCAATTATGCACATTCCTAGAAAGCACACAAGCCAAGTGAGTTTTCATTGTTCTTAATGACACGACATAAGAGGGCATAGGAAGTACTCAAAAGGCTCCAACTTGACCAGGGTTGGAAGAGATACTAAATTCGAAGCCCTAGGTACTCCAAATTCTGGATATCCATTTCCAAGTACTCCCAAAACTTTGTAGTGTTTTCCATGTTGCATGTTGTTGACTCTTATAGTAAACAGGGGCTACAGTGGCAAGCATTGACGCTTCATTCACATAGGCATTTCTATAAGCAAAGACCATAGGCCAAATGAAGACAAGTTTCATCTTTTGGTGCTTTGTGCTTCCATCTGGCGGCGGCAGAAGAGAGGAAATGGGATGGCAGGATTCTACTCCAAAGGTTTTTGACGTTGGTTTAGTGAACGTCAAGACAAGTGTAAATTTCCGTTGGCAGTGACATTTTTTATTTTAACTCTGGCCAAATTTTGCATATTGATTCTTTTAGGTGCATTACTTTCCATCCATTTAGGTGGAATTCGTTGTTGTAGCACTATAGCCTGCAACTGCAAGTGGTTATACAGCTACTTTTAGAAGTCCAATGGCGAAATACTCCAAGGCGAAACTATAAAGGATAGTTCAATTCCATTGATACTTTCAAAACTAGAATGTATTGAGGCAAGGGCATGGGAACACTAAATATACTGCACCCTTATATCTGCGCCACCTCAACTTTCCTCCCCGTGCCACTTCCGCATAAACAACAAAACAAGGCAAAGAGCAAGATTGTCGATGAAACTCTTGTAAATAATGAACATTATTCAATGGAAAGTAGTTATAAAAGAAAAAGGAGAAGCTCAGTGTGCGAAAAGGAGTTAGAGAGACTCACTTAGAGCTACTCTAAGATTTATAGGACAACAATGGGAGCAGTTGGGGATGAAGAATAATGTCAAGTAGACAGAAATGCAACACATGGTGATCTGATGGATTTAGAGTCTAGTCTGCAGGGATCATAAATAGAGCTAGGCAAACACCTAATGACCAGATGCACTACAAATAGAAACTCTGTTTATATTCCTTCAAGCTCACTTAATCTGCAAAAAATACTCCCTCCATTCCTAATTGTTGGTCCATTATTCTATTTTGGGATGTTCCAAAATGTTAGATCATCTTGGAAAGTTAAAAACCTAAAATTGGTTAGTTTCCATAATTATCCTCATAAATATCTAGGATTTCGTAGGTACATGGCATTAGGTACCCAGGCCTGAAGGAGACAAGAATGACCTCAGGAGAGGAGGTCATTAACTCATCATGGCCGAAGGCCAACCATGAGACCGGCCTGAAGGCAACTCACTCATGAGGTCGGTGGCTTACACTTGGGCTGAGGAAGGGCCCAAATCGCTCGGGACCGAAGGAGGAAAGTGGAATGGAGGCTTGAACTCAAGGGATCGTCCGAGGGCCTAAAACCCCCCCTCCGGGGGTAAGACCGTAGACCAGTCTTAGAGAGAGAGACAGAGGCAGATCTGCTGCTGACTGAATGTCAAGCTTTCTTGAGATTCGTATCATACCTACCCTCTGCACCTTACTGAAACCTCAGACTGATACGTCGGTATCCTACCCACCACCCTGACACTGATGTCGCCCCGAGGCTGCATGATACAAAACCCCATATATCACTAACCTCTGCCTAATAGAGCTTGCATGCCTCCATATCCCTCTGTCAAACCACTGAGGCACCTCCACATGGCACTCGCTAGCAGGCTTCAGTTCCCCAAAACCTTTGACCTTTTGATACGTACCTATCATGGTCTGACCCCTTAGACGCCAGACGTTAGCCTTCAGTCCAGTAACGATTGGAGGACACATAGCCAGTAACGATTGGAGGATCGCTAAGTGTCCTTACACCAGGCGACCCTCAAGGGACGCCTCTCATAAACCACTGACTCATATCATACCCACCCACTCCACCCTATTCTCTCTCTAGGATCTGCCTTGGGCTCTCTCCTCCTCCAGCTTCGGCACCCCGAGCCTTCAGCATCTCATCAATATCCTGAATCACCTTCAGAGGCACAATAGGCCATTGATCATAACCACATATTCTATTGTAAGTGAGTTACAATAAGGGGTAATTTTGAAAAATGACACCTTGAGATGTGATGCAATTGTAATGATTACATTTACTTTTATGAAGTTAGAATCCCCAAGAGGGACTGACAATTAGGAACAGAGGGAGAAATAGAGATGAGCCAACACAACATTCTTCTCTTACTACACAACTCAAAACAATTTCTCCCCACCCAAGAAAATTGGTGATTCATAAGAAACTACTCAAGAGGTTTTATCGTATCTTGTTACATACTCACCATAACCTAAACGCATAAATATGTGAACTGTAAAGCCATTAGATCTCCTCCTAGTTTACTAACTAACCGACAAAATCTCTGGTTTTAATACTTCAAGAAATACAACTACAATGTTTCCCAACCAAGTTCATTTTGCTAAAATTGTTAATTTTGTACTTGCATCGATCTCTTGTCAAGAGCCTCTACGTTAAAAACAAGCTGAGCTTTAGAGAGTCATGCAGTGGGGTCATTCAAGTTGCTTCAACACTTTATGAAGCTCAAGCAAACGTGTTCAAGCTTGGATTGCTTATCATACTAAAAAAATCTCATACAAGCTTCAAAACTAAGCCGATTGCAACGCAAGCTCAAGTAACTTGGTTATATTTATGTAGTATAAAGCTTAACAAGTCAAGTTTGAGTCAAGCTTAACAAAATAATGTGCTTCAAAACTTTTTCAAGATTGATTTGTTTCCAATCTCGAATGAGCTTCTAAAGAGCCAAACATATGTGAAGCTTGAGTAACTTGGTATGTTTAAAACCCATATCAGGCTTGAGTAAAATTGGATTTTATAAGGAAAATTTGGACAATTTTGCATACACTATCACCACATTATCCACCAAGATGCTATCTCTCAATATAGAAAAATTAGAAAGGTCTTTTTGGATGCCTGGATGACAATTTCCCATCATTTTAGTGCCACATTAGAACCATTGAAACTAGGAAACAACAAGAAAAGAGTGAACTGACCTTATTTAAATAATTCAACTGGGTGATAATACAAGTAACTGCTACCATAGCAAAAATCCACGTCTGGAAGCTTGCTACCTGGCTTGAACCTTCCAATGTGAGTTTTATAGCAATCCCTATTGCTTTTATACTCATAACCTGTGAAAGAGCACCAAGAAACCTCTGCGTCATGACTACTTCAATTACTAAAGTGGGAATTAGTAGCGAGTCTTGGAAACTGTCCCTAGCAAAAAACACTTGTATAATGACAATATGTTTTACATGGCAGAACTAGCACCCAAAAAAATTAGAAAAGAAGAGTATGTCAACTTTTGGTATGTTTAAGCCCTGCAGACTACTCAGACATTCTTAGAAATTACTAAATTACCAAACTACTCCGACATTTATAGGAAATTAGGAATTATGTCAAATTTCGGTGGTCCATACTTAAAAATGAACTTTGAAAATTTTGGACACTTTGAAGACAGTTCTATAACTTCTCAACATGACCTAAGTGACACACATTACACGTAGTGTGGTGTCTGATATCCTCAAGTAGTCAAGTATGAGGGTCAAATGCCATTAACATTTCTAAAAAACAGTATCACATATACGATCTATAAGAAGTACGCAATAGACACTTCCAACATAAGCAATTGCATAAATTAAAATTTGAGGGGGAGGGGAGGGGCGAAGTAAGCATTGTTTTTGTATTGGTTGTGGGGCTTCATATTTTGTGTATTGCAGGATCAATGAATAAGGGCATTACATAACCCATACAGCTATACTTTCATATTATACTGAGATTTACAATTTGTAATAAAGATGCATAACTACAACTCTACGTGAACTGTCTATGTAACATTTGTAAAAATTCTCTGTCAGACTATCTAAACATGTATTTTCAGTGTCAATGTGTCAAGGAGAGGTTATATCTTGTCCCGCGCCCATGTACATGCTAAATAACTGGCACAAAGGCTGCTCAGGGGAGACGTAAAGAAGTCTGGAATGCAGTTCAGTTATGTTTGATGTGGCTCACACGAAGAGAGAGCAGGCCTCATCGGACTGTTGCGATTCATACAGCGGTTCATATCTAAATATTCTACAAACTTTTGAAAGGAGGGACAGAATATCTCTGGGACAGAAACGAGTGCACTATTAATCAGTACTCTATTAAATATTAATCAACTCTACTAATGCCTTCACTCTTAAGTAGCATTGAAGATGTTTTTATATACTTCTTAAGTAGTCTTGAAGGGAATAGTGCTGGTTTCTTTGCTTAATTGGCTTAAAGAGGGCGCATCCTCGCTATACTTTTGTAGATTTTTTGCGACACATACAAAATGTAGATAGATAAACGATCTATGGATACAGGAATTTTCAGGCATTATCACTTTCTGCAGAAGATGATAATGCCTGAAAATTACAAATGACCACGACAGTGAAAAAATGGGAGAGAGACACAACAATTACAAATGGGAGAGAGACGGGGAAATTAAAGAAAACTACAAACCGTCAATGACCCAATTACTGAACATATGCCAACATAAACCATTATGTTTGTCTGTCCAAAGCGTGGTTCGCAGTACAACACCAGCACCAACACCACAGCTACTGCTGAGGCCGTGTACAGAAGAAAAGCTGAACAAATAAAAGAATAAAAAAAATCAAGGGAAATGAACTAGACATGGAATTCAAGCAAAGCAATTAAAGAACATCAATTTACCTGGTTGTATTGCTAATTCCCAGATCTCTTCCACTGAATCTATAGTGTGTTCACTTGGTGCATGAAGCACAATCACTGTGGACCCCACTACGCACAAAACACATCCCAATATGCCCATACGTCGCAATTTCTCCTTTAATAAGAAGTGTGCAAGAACCGCACTGACATTGAAGAAAACAATATCTCACAATTTGCAATCCTTAGGTTTGAAAATGTGAGCCAAAGAAAAATGAAAAAAGAAGAATTACCTAACAATTATACTCAATGCTCCAAGTGGTGTCACAAGCACAGCAGGAGCATAAATGTAAGCAATAAAATTGGCTAATTCTCCAACAATCACTGCCAAAATTTGAGAATAACAATACCTTATTCTTATTTATCCCAATTTTCTACAACCAACAGAAAAAGACAATATCAACAATTTGGCACTACAAGACTTACTAGTGATCATGCCAATCCACCAAAGTGGCTGCCGCAGATAACCATATCCTCCTGAACCTTCATTTCAGAAACAAGTCACCATTGAAAAGAAATCAAATCAATGAAGATACTAAGACATGTTTCAACGATCCAGTAACCAGTTTTGTATGAAAACTTCCTCTGAATGAAGAATATTACAGGGACACTGAAGAAATAGCTATAGATTATACAAATGGGCATTAAATTATCTTGGTGCAGTATTTTACAACTTAAGGTTTATGAGTTAAAGAGAGTCTAACATATATAAAATTGCGCAGAGCATCATAATAAAGTTGA
Organism: Vaccinium myrtillus; assembly: GCA_016920895.1. Taxonomy (NCBI): domain Eukaryota; kingdom Viridiplantae; phylum Streptophyta; class Magnoliopsida; order Ericales; family Ericaceae; genus Vaccinium; species Vaccinium myrtillus. The sequence continues at coordinate 19,547,266 of CM029273.1, read as the reverse complement.
AAAAAAAGGGAACCAACGTAACTTATCAACAAGTTTACAGAAATTAAAACTCATCAAATTAAGTAAACTCTACTTCTAGACAATCTGTACTAATCAATCAAGAATCTCTCCCATCTATAGCATCTTTACCAAACCAATGTCATGTAGTAGCTACTATCCTTGTACATGTCCTGCTGAATTCTAACATACTAGTAATGTGACTCCTAACCCAATTTCCTGTAATGTGTTGCCAATCCTTCTAGGACTACGAAATATACCACCCCCAAAATCTAATTTGACCCTCCTTTCCAAAATGCTACCTCTGGCAATCCTACATAAATGAAGGCTAATAATAAAAACTCATCTCTTACAAGCCAGTGTTCGGTGCATTGGGATAAGTTAAGGATGGAATGGTCATTCTTTTGCGATCCTCATTTTTCGTTCAGTTCGCCCAAAGAATTGATGTAACATATGTTGGGTGTTATGATGCCCTATTCGATTTGGGTCACGCTTGCTGATGGTTCAAGGTTCGACATGTATAAGGGTATTATGGTAATTGGTGATGTAAATACTTTTTATGCATAGCAGCCGGTGCAACTTATACAATCTCCATTCGATTACATAGTGGAAATTGGTGTGAGCATTGGATGTACTCAACTACACAATTGGGGAACACGTAAAAATCTCTGTGTCTGGCGTTCTTGTTTTCAGTTCTGAATTGTTCTTTGCGATTGTGTGTTTGTTGGTTTGGCCGATTTCTCAACAATATAAACATTGCAAAAGTTATCAGCATTCACCAATTTAGGTGAATGGACGTTCCATTAGGAGGTCAAGTAACCACCATTCCGTTTTCCTGAATCATCCCAGCAAGCCAAACACTAACTGCGTGCCAATGACTTGATTCCCTGTCGCTAATCTATAATTGAAGCAACGAAACCTCTTTTTTCGAAAATGTGCAATATGTACAGTTGCAAAACTAATGTACCGTATCCAAATTGATGTAAGCATAAACTTTGCATCAAATTAACAAAACATGAGCCGGGAAATGATGAATTAAGGGTAGCAATTACGAATAAAGATGAAAATTCGGCCACTTACTGGCACGAGGGCCAGAGACGCCGGCCCTCTGGAGACCCTTCTTCTTGATAATGAAGCTCGATCCAATGAAGATACTGGATGCCACAGCGAGAGAAAACCCTATCAAATTATCAGAAAACATCACACCGGGCCACCAATTCTCGGGTTTGCTTTCTAAGCAGTGGATTTTTCATCTGAATCGAATTATCCTGGCGCAGAAACAGATCCTGGGTTTTGAACTCAATCAAACCAATCGAAGCCCTAGATTCCAATTCCTATGCCTCTGTGACTGCATGTACGAACATACATGTGTGCGTATGCGTATATAGCTCGATATATGTAATGGGAGACTCTGTGTGTTTATGTATTTGTAGGAAATGAAAGATGGTTAATATTCGGAACGCAAAGCCAGCACCTGCCAGTCCAAAACACCATCGCCATTGGTAGGTACAGCAATTATACTACATATAGTACATACTAATTCTCTGTTAAAAAAAATAATAAAAAATAGCACATACTATTCCCAACTCAAATCTATTAAAATTACATTTCTGCCTGTACTCAAAGATAAAAGTTGACAATTTACCTTATTGGAGTAGGGGTGCTCATAGTCCGGATTGGTCCGAATTGGCATGAATCCAATCCTTATCTGCATGTCACGGTTTTTTGAAAATAAAATCTGTGTCCGATCTAAAAGTCTCACGGTTTGGTTCCAATCCGATCCACGAGTCACAGATCGGTTCTGAATTTGTTTACGAATTTTCTAACTTATTCTAAAAAAAAATCATCAACTCATTCAAAAACTCAAACTCAACATATTGAAACAAACACTTCAGTAGTATAGTTAGTAGATGAGAATATAAAGTATCAATTGGAAAGAAATAATGAAAGTTTATTAAACATTCCAACAAATTAATTAAACAAATCTAAACTTGAACATTATGGAATCAAAACAGATAGCCAAAAAACAAACCCAAAACTCATTTTGGAATTCCAAACAAAGTAGGCTATAAATCTGAGCTTGAGCATTGTAAAGTGTAAACATCAAACTTGTTAAACATGCCAACAAACACATCTAAATAGACAGTCACAAACACAAAACCCAGGCATCATTTTAGAATTTCAAACAAAGTAGGCTACAAAAGTGGTAAAATTAATTTATCTATACATATCTCACGGTCCAGATTGGTTAATCCACGGTTTCAAAATCAAAATTCGTGTCCAGACCGCGAGTCACGGTTTCTTATTTTTTGAATCTGTGTCTGGACCATTAATCCACGGTCAGATTGCCATATAGTGGGGTTCAAATGCGCATCAAGAAAGCATGCCTCGCATTCATCTGGTATAAGTACAATGGGCTTAGGATCTGTTTCGGGTATGATGTACTAGCTTGGGTCAAATGGAGTGGGGTTTAGGTCTTTTTGAGTGGAGCTGAGGGTAATCTGACCTATATCAACATTTCTTTTGTGGGTTGGCAAAGGATTAGTGAGGATGTTGGGCTTTTCGGTAGGATCTCGGATTTGTTTGTTGTCAATGAGATCTTGAATCTCATGACGCAGGCGCTGGCATCTTTCAGTGGGATGGCCGGGTGTTTGGTGGAAAATGCAGAAGGTGTTAGGGTTATATGACGGTGGGGGATTTTGTGGAGGTGGAGCTGGCTGGAGAGGTTTAATCTTCCCCTGTTGTACGAGTCGCTCGAAAACAACAGTTAGAGGTAGGGGGAGAGGGGTGAAGATACGCCGTCCTCTTTGGTTTTGTGGTGGTTGAGTTGATTGAGTTGGTTGAGACAAGATAGCATTTATGGGTTCAGTTTTATGGGGTTGGTGATTCATGGAGTTGTTAGAGGTACCGGCTGTGTAACTGGGGTTTGCATATAGGGAAGAGGTGTTGCCAATGTAGTTTCGTTTGGGTTTGGGGATAGGATCTCCTCTCTTCAACACCCCACTTTGCATGGCTTCTTCAATCGACAGACCCATCTCAAAGTAAGTCTCGAAGTTATGTGCTTGAGACATGACCATGTATTGAGCCAAATCAGGTTGAAGGTTCTTGGTTATGATGCGCATTTGATCTTTATCACTGGGACGATCGGTCATTTGCGCAGCCTTTGCTCTCCACCTTTTCACGAAATCTGCGAATGATTCATTTTCTTTCATCATGATACTCTCAAGTTCACGGGGGGTGACCTTGAGCTGGACATTATACTCATACTGCTTAATGAAAGCAGCCACCATTTCTTCCCAAGTTTGTCTCTTTGAAATGTCAAGGGACAAAAGCCATTGGAGTGCGGGTCCTGTAAGGGTTTCATGAAACATCTGAGCCATGGCAGGCTCATCGACTTCTTGTAATGAGAGAGAGCTTACGTACGCCTGAATATGTCCTCTCGGATCTCCAGTCCCATCAAACTTCTCAAAGTCTACATGTTTGAACTTTTTAGGGAGCTTAGCGCCTGGGAAGATGCAGAGTTTGTTCATGTCAAAACCGGCAATGGCTCGCTTCTCACTTTTGGCCACAGACTCTTCTAGCTTGAGTATCTTAGCTAGCATTTCAGCCAATTGTGGATTCTCAGGGGGAGGGGGCTATTTCGGATGTTCATCATTAAGATCCTCTTGATCCCGAGCGTCACCGTCGGGCATCCGCTGCTGAGGTGGGGGGAGTCGGCCTTGTATGTTCACCATAATTGCCATAAGTTGGGCGATTCGGGTGTCATTCCGGACCCTCTCATCATGCATTTCCTTCCTCAGTCGTTCAAACTCATTTGGGGGATATTGTTCTTGTTCCGCTGCCATACTTGACTCAGCCTTCGGTGATAAAGATCTAGACAATCTCTGTCCGGGAGGTCGAGTCCAAACAGGTAAGGTCTTCTTCTTCTTTGCAGGCCCAATGGTTCAAAAACTGTACATAAAGCAAAAGCCGGACTCAGATGTGTACTCGATGTGTCTATTATGCACAAGAAGAATGATTTACAAATGCTCACTATCGTCTCGCCGCGTCTCAACTCACGGAGTTAGTCTTATTTCTAGCCTTAGGGTTAGTCTACCGGTTTCGGATCTCACTTGGAATCGTTTGCACATCAGATCATATCAACACCACGGGTAAGTCGTTTACTCGACAGTTACAGCTTCAACCTATATCCTAGGTGTTGAAGTCGCAACCGTTATCGTTTCTTGACCATCCGAAACAAAGCAATGAGGTGTCGCAACCCAGTTACAAGCGATTCCAAGGCTAGTCCGAAACACGGGCGGCCGTTTGGGCACGACCAACACCGGAGGTATCTCAAACTCCATGGATTTAAAGTCTCCTAGACTTAACTCAACAGTTTTGGAAGATTGCCCCAATCCTCAAGTTTTCTTTAAAGAGATAAGTCCTTGATATCGGATGATCGGATTTGGGAAATTCTGGTCCACACGAATTCCGACAATGATCTAAGATCAGATGCCTAAAGGCGATTGACCCTCCTCGGGCCAATGTCCCTTAAACCCGTTTAGATCAGTGTTAGGAATTTGATGATCCAAATTTTCCCACGTCCGGTCGTCCTAAAGGCTCACTCGTAAGAACAACGCACATATGGGATGCACGACTCATCATCGGGCCAAGGCAACCTCCTACTAACCGTAGAGGCACTAGAATATCTACACGGAATGACGCTCGCGACGACTATATACAATGCAAATGCATGAATGCAATATGGCATGGCGAGGAAAGCGGTAACACATAGCATGTTAACATGATAGAGCACGTAAACTTAACGCACGGGTGGGTTGCTAAACGTGGGGTTCTATGGCTAATTATATGCAAAAGGCTGGTTTTGGTCATTGAGGGTACCCCGGACTCAAAATCAAAACCGCCTCCTACCGTTAAAAACGATAGCGACGATGTGATTTATCACGGTCGAGGGCTGCTGGGCATTTCGGGATTCCCTGTCATCGGCAAGCCGGGCAGGATTGCCAAAACACGCTAGCGGGGCTAAGAACCATGCAGGTGCAATGCAAAATCAAATTTCAAACATTTGAAAAATCCCACAAAACATCTTTCAAATTAAACCCACTTTGATTAACACATATTTCAATAAAATTACACAAGTGTAATAAAAATTGCACAAGTGTAATTAAATAAAATATATATTAATCCCATGTCCCCAGTGGAGTCGCCAGCTTGTGGACGGCCCGCGGAAATGGTTCTGTTTCGATTTGAAAAGATTGTGATTGTTAGAGTCGCCACCCGGATTTGAGGTCCGAACCCGAGAAACCGATAAAAATATGACTCGCTTGCCCATTTGAAAAAGATTTCACTGATCATGGCGGAACCAAAGATTTCTCGGATTCGGGGGTTTGGTTACGAGAGGGGAAGGGTTTTACGACACCCCTCTCACCCGGTCCGTGAACCGGTCTCTACTCGACATTTTGTGGGATTTTGAAAATATTCAAAATTCAATTCTATTCACGAAAATGGGGAATCGGGGATGGGGATCACTTAACAACAATATATACAAGAAATGTGATTCTACGGTGGATGCTTGTGCATGTGATCTACATGGGAAAGGATGATGACAACAATAAAGGAAATTACTTCAAATATTTACAGAAATAAGAAATAACAGAAACTGTACAATAACTCAAGAAATTATGAACATAAGACTTAATAAATTGACTTGCAATCTGGATCCCAGAATAGGGATTGAGCGCTCAAAGGTGATGGCTTGAGCGCTCAACCTTCCAAACCAGTTTGAGCGCTCAAGGCTCATGGATTGAGCGCTCAAACCAATTTCTGACTTCTATGAGTTTGACCCTTTTTTACAGCTTCTCTTCTCATTCTTTGCAAGATTAAATGTTTGCAAACACTTTTCACAGATAAACATATTAAAACAAAAGGGTTTGATTTCTCAAAGAATGATGAAAAAAAAAGGATCATCACAAAATTAGCAAAGGAAACTCTTGAAAATGGAAGAGAGAGAGGGATTCAGATCATAAGCACAGGAACAACAACCCAAAAATAAACTAAACCATGATCCATCATCGAAACAACTATCAACATGCAAATGAACCAAGAACAGCTTGAGCGCTCAAAGGAATGACCTTGAGCGCTCAATCCATCATATGGCTTTCTGATTTTTGACATTCAAATAGATTTCTGATGATTCTCAGGACCCTCAATATATTGAACAAAGTGATTAAAACATCAATCAGCCACTGTTTGACCTTTGAAAGTAAGATTTACAAAACTTTTCACTTTTAATCATCATGAAATGGTAGATTAACACTCATGCATACGCTTTAGAGATGGAAATAAACTGTTTTGAGAATTATATGAGCATATTCAACCATTTAATGACGATCAAAACTAGTGAAGAGTGCAAAAAAAAAAAAAATAGCAAAATAGTGACTGATCCAGAACTGGGTTTGAGCGCTCAAGGCCTAAGGCTTGAGCGCTCAACCCCTATTGCCACTGTAAATTTAAAAAGTGTCTTGTTCAGTTATTTCAGACCTTGTAAGCCCAATGCAAGTACATAAAGCTTGCTTGGACCTACTGGTCTTCCTCAGAAGGACCAAAATAGTGAGATTTTCACATATTTAACTACCTTTTTTGAAAATGATCGTAACTTGAGCTTGATTTTGGGCTTGATGGTAGACGATTATGGATTTTTGGTTGGTATTCTGGGTAGATGAGACAATGTATGTGATTGATTGATGAACAAAGGTCGGATTTGAAACTTGACAGATGGTTTTTGGCCAATGGTTTTGGTTATGAATGGGTGATTTTGTAGAGAGAGAGTGATGAACGATTTCAGGGCTGTAGGAGGACTGGTCTGTATGTGAAAAATGGTAACCCCAAAACCAGGGGTGGTGAGTGGTTTTTATAGAGTGAGTGGGAGGGAAGAGAAGAGAGAGAGAGAGAGAGTGGGTTTTGTATTTGAAAGTGGGTTAGGGGTAGATTTAGGAGTAGATTATAGCAATGTAGGACGTATTATACACATACAAGACGTATACAGGTGGTTAAACGCTCCTCCCTGCATGAAATCTCATGATGAGATACTCTGCAGATTCCTGACTGGATCAGAGTTGAGCGCTCAAGGTGTTTCCCAGGGTTGAGCGCTCAAGGTTCTTGGTGGCAGATTGATGGTTTGGCTTGGTTCAACAATGCTTGGGTTGGTTTGGGCTGTTTTGATTGCTTGGGTGGTGTTTGGTTGATTTTAATCAAGTTCAAGCCATTTTCACCAATTTCGGGTAGTAGTGATCGGTCCGTTTCATCATCGGGAATGCTCGAGTGCATCCCGGGTTCAAAATCGGGGTGTCTACAACAGCGCATTTCTTACCAATCCAAGTGACCAATTCGATTGAGACACTTAGCCGTTTGTATATCCGTGAGATTATCCGCTTGCATGGGATTCCGGTATCTATCGTGTCCGACCGTGATCTGCGTTTTACGGCTCATTTTTGGCAAGGCTTGCAATCCGCACTTGGCACCAACTTATTATTTAGTACCGCGTATCATCCGCAAACCGATGGGCAATCCGAGAGGACGATCCAAATTCTAGAAGATATGCTTCGGGCTTGTGTTTTAGATTTCTGGGGTAGTTGGGAGGATCACTTACCGCTAGTGGAATTCGCGTACAATAATAGCTACCAATCGAGCATTGAGATGGGCGCCGTATGAAGCTTTGTATGAGAGGCCGTGTAGATCACCCGTGTGTTGGTCCAAATTGGGAGAAACAACTTTAGTGGGACCCGAGTTAGTGGTCGAGACCGCCGAGAGTATGGGGTTGATCCGTAGAAGGCTTAAGGCCGCACAAGAGGCAACTACTGAGAAAGTGAAAGTGATTCGTTAACGCTTGCTAACCGCACAAAGCCGTCAAAAGAGTTATGCCGGTCGCCGGAGACGCCCGTTGTCATTTGATGTGGGGGACCATCACTGTGTTTGGTTTAGAGTTTTGAGAAGAATTTTTTTGAGATAGTGTTTGGATGAGTTTTTGGAAAAAGTAATAATTAGAGAGATGTGTAATGATTGGAGAGAGATAGAGAGAAAAATGAAAATAATGATTGGATGGAAGGATATGAGTAGAGAGAGAAAAGTGATTAATGATTGGAGAGATGAGAGATGGGGAAGGAATCTTTTTGGAAATTTTTTTGGAAATGTGAACCAAACACACATGTCTTTCTCAAAATTCACCGCGTAGGGGTTTGACTCGCTTTGGACGTGGGGGTAAACTTTCACCGCGTTGTATCGGGCCTTTTGATATCATTGAGAAAATCGGGGAGGTCGCGTATCGCTTAGCTTTGCCACCGAGACTTTCGGGTATTCATGATTTGTTCCACGTATCCATGTTGAAGAAGTATGAACCGGATCCATGACACGTGCTATAGTGGTCCGAACTTGAATTAGAGGCCGATTCGGGTCATCGATTCGAGGGAGAAAACGCTAAGGGGCAAAACGATTCAACTAGTGCGAGTTCTATGGAACAACTTTGGTAGTGAAGAATCTACGCGGGAAAGGGAAGATGAGATGAGAGAGAAACACCCGGAATTATTTACCGTATAAGCTATGTGAGTACCTAGTCTATATTGTTGCATTTTGAGTTGACGAAATTAAATTCTTATTACATATCATACACGGCATGTAGTGGATTGCATAGTTGGTTCAAATTTTGAGGACAAAATTTTTCTAAGAAGGGTAGAATGTAAGGACCCGTAATTTTGTATAATTTTTTCGGAATAATGTTGGGTAAATGTGAGGAATTGAATTTTGACTTAGATGGGTCAATGTGATAGTGGTAGAATGCATTGGGTGTGTTTAAAGTACATTTGGAAGTTTAGGGGTGAAAGTGTAAAAGGGTGGGAGTATATAACACATCTTGTTCTTGCATTTTTGCAAAAAAACAGCCCTCTCTCTCTTCTCCCACTGCCGACTCCTCCCTCTCTCTCCTCTCCTCCATTTTCTCTTGCTCCAAACTCCAAAATTCACCAAGCCTTCAAGTCCCCTTCAAGACCAACACCTAAAATCACCTCCTCTACGCGTATTGAAGATTGTATTGCACTTGTTTCGCACCAAAAGCTCATATTTCGGGTTGGAGCTCATTGGAGGCTAGGACTTTCATTTTCTCACTCATTTCAAGCTCAAATCTTGAGGTAGGAAGACAAATTCCACTCCCTCTAGTTGTATTTATGTGATGTATAGCATATAACTTGTTCTTGTTGCTCAAATCCATCTAATTCATCATTTGCTCTCATTAATGGGTTGTTTGAGCTTGATTTTGTGATCTATGATTTGAGTACTTGTTTGATGCAATTGTTGGTTGAATTACCCTCCCATGAAGTCCATTTGTTGCTCTACTTATCCAATTTTTAGCCAAAAACATCACACTTGCATTTGGGTTGAAATTCCACACTTTTTATGGTGAAAATCTGTCATTTTCTGGACAGTGTAGCTGCTGCCCCTGTTTTCCAGTGGCTGTCCCCTGTTTTTGGGGTGGTTTTCGGCCACCCTTTGATGCCCGTTTGGTCCCCGATCGTCCATTTCTTCGTGTATTTGACCCGTACCATCATTTTGAACACCGAATTCACTTTAAATTCACAAATTTGACCCTTGGACACGTGATTTAACAAATTTCTTAGTTTTATGAATTAAACACACGTCGGTTGACGCTTTTTGACGAAAACGATGAATTTTTGGAATAAATGAGACTTTTGGGAACTTTTGGAAGACAAATTGTTTTGAGATGATATTATTGGATAAAATGAACTCTAGGGATCACCCGTTTGGTGTCCCTAGCCATGGGTGCACGGAGCCCACGAAATCCGGCAGGGGTGCACGGAGCCCATGAAATCCGGCAGAGGGAAATTTCCCTATTAAAATTGATGAATATTTCCTTATGAAATGTCGGTTTTGATGTAATTGGGTTAACTTGGTGTATTTGGCAAAAACTGGTTTTAGGTATGCGAAAATGAGGATTTTGGTAACTACTTGGACTTTGGCTGGACACTTAAAATTGTTTTGGAACACCTAGACGTATTTTGGACACTTGGATACATTTTTGTTACTTTGTGGTCAAGTTATAGCTTTCCTTTCATCCTAACCTTGTACATTGGTCGTGTCCACCATTATACTCATTCATTATGCATGTATCATGTTTATACACCTAGCGTTGGTAGAATAGTTTTCCTACTGGGCTAGTGAGCTCAACCTATCAATTTTCAGGCACACGACATGAAGCATGAAGTTCGATGCTTGTCGAGTGATACTTACATGGAGCTTAAACATGCATGAAGTTATTTTCTCATCTTTGTGTTATATTTTTTGAAAGATGGTTTTGTAACTTCTATAGCTTATCTTTTTTACTATTTGGCAATGTAATAACTTTTAAACTTTGTACTTATGCATTTGGGTTATGGACGCTAGTGGATAGAACATGTTTAATTGGAATGGTGGGATCATATTATGTTGACTTTGACTATTCAAAGGGAAATTGTGAGACTTTGACTTGTTCCACGTGGATTTTATTTATTTTTGGGTTATTAAATTTGAGGGCGTGACATTTCACATAATTATGCATTTTGATTTCTTTGAGGGATATTTCATCAACATCGAGATACCTCTCATAGCAAATAATAGCATTGGTTTAAAACACCTCATTATCACAAACATTTCAATAAAACTCTCATAACAAGTCCGTTTCCCAAATTTCATTTCACCAAAGTACCCTTTCTTTTGAAACGCCACAATTTTCGCCAAAAGGGCCGACCAATCCAATATGCCTTGTATCCGATACGTAAAACGAATTGTCCAATAAAAACATGTGTCAAAGTCGTAGTTTAATGATTTCAAAATGGTTTTGTTGGGGTTACCACGTTGCTATATGTCAAGTATACGAAGTTCCGGACGATTGGAGGCCAAATGGACGTCAAAGGGTGGCCGGAAACCACCTAAATAATAGGGGCAACAGCTAGAAAATATGGACATCATCTTATGAACAGTACACTGTGCAGATTTTCACCTCTAAGGTGTGGAATTTCAACCCAATCACAAATGAGATAGTTTAGGCTCAAAATAGAAATGCTAGGCAACAATTAAACATGGAGGGAGGTCAATTTCACTCCCAATTTCATCAATCAACAACCAATTTCGTAGATCACAAAATTAAAGTGAGGAAAACCCATAAAAGAGGGAAAACATGATTTTCCAAGAAATTGAAGCCAAGAGCAAGATATAATGCTACAAATCACAAGTATATAACTAGAGGAGGTAGTAATTTGTTTCCCTACCTCAAGGTTTTGCTTGAAAATGGAAGATGAGTGGAACCTAGGTGTAGAAACCTCAAAATTCCGAAGTTGAAGCTCTTGGTGTGAATCCAAGGTGACCCGAGCTCCCCACGGTGCGTAGAACACGAAAATAGCCTTGGTTCTTGAAGTGGTTGAGTGAGGAGGGAGGAGTTTGAGCTTGAAGGTGTAACAATGGAGGAGAGAGTGGACAGAGAGGGGTCGATCGGGTGGAGAGAGTGTAATGTTTTAATTTTTTGCAAATCTTCCCCCACACACTACTAATATAATACTCTAATTACACATCACACCCAAATGTCACTTGTGTATATAATATGTGATCACAATACTTATTTTCATAAACCAAACTTAAGTAAAGACTCTTTACTTTAATTTATTTATGAAAATAAGGAAGTACCCCCCATTTGGAAACAATGGCATTTCCAAAATTTTGAAATTCTAATCACATCAAAATCTCATCCCCCCACTTTTAGTTCAAAACCGAAAAACGACACATTTTTCTACTAAGGAAATGGGTGAAAGATAACTTTGCTTTACAAAAAAATAACTTTCGATTATACCGTTGTGATTAGAAAAATCCAAGGAACAATTACCGGGACTTTTTATCAACCAAATCGAAACTTCTCCAAAAAGTGATTTTTCAAAAAGTAATTAAATTTTCTGGGTCTTTACAAAGACCCTATTAATAGAGGGCTGCGACGAGCTCATATTTCGCAGAAAAATGCAGCTGGATACCGGTATCAAGAAAAAGCCATACCAGTATCTAGAGTTTCTAATGGCTCAAAATCTGCAGAAAATATAACTAGATACCGGTATCAAGAAAAAGCCATACCGGTATCTAGAGTGAAAAATTCTAAATTTTTACCAACTTCACCAATTCGAACCCCGATCATTTCTTACACATTTTCAACATCTCCAAACACTCACACATCATCGCAACACGCATTCCTACCATTTATTTAACCCCCGATACACCAAGACATACACACTCATACAATACTTAGAAAGAAAACACTTTTTAAAACATTAATCAACTCATTCACGTTATTTAAAATGAATAAAAGATAAAAAAGAATTTCATGAAATTCCGGGTCTTTACACTAATCATGGAACAACAAGAAAGAAAAGAGAAAGAGAAATCATTAATAAAATTTAGAGAAAGGATTTCTCTTTATATACAAACACGAAACTTCCAAACTTTGAATTCTAATTATGGTATACTTCTACTTTTGCAAATGTATTAGGGTATAATATAGGCAACTGAATAAAGAAGGATGAAGAGCAATAGGGAAAACTATAATTACGACATACTATAAACAAATGTAATTACAAAATGCTTTGAAAATGCATATAAATCATGGTTTCAGGCAATTTTTTTTTCTTCTTCAAAACATTGCCTAATTATAAATGTGATTTATGAAAGATGGACAATTATAGGTTATACCTACAATACTTGGTTTAATTTTTCCTACTATGATTATTAATTATTATGAAACTGGAGAGGTTTGTGTGTGTGTGTGTGTGTGTCAGAGAGAGAGAGAGAGAGAGAGTAGCGAGTTTGAAATTGGAAATGATCCGTTATCAATCTTTCAGGTTTCACCTCACCCCTAAGATTAACTTTGTGTCAATCTCAGCCCTAGAAGAGAATTTCGTAGCATCTGGGTTTGAATTTTAAACTTCAATAATAGAAGCCCTTGGATCAATTGTAACTCAACTTTAAAATTCAATCTCAACCCTTCATTATGCCACGGAGGACAGTTGTGAGAGACATTACTCAAAATCGTTGTGTAATGTAATATATATGTACGCTTGTGAAATTCTTATTTTCCTACCAATAAATTAAAACAAATAAATAAGAATTGAAGAACAACGATGAACACAAGGATATACGTGGAAAAATCCTAAATGGGCAAAAACCACGGGAAGGAATCAAACACTATAAAAATCATTGTGTGGTTACAAAACGACCTTACTCACAATTAAGACTCCTCACAATTGACCAAGGGTCGGTTGTTGACTCCTCGTTCACCACGCCTAGTATTTCATTGCCGTTGCCTCGAATCCTCAAGCCTTCCAAACATTCTTTCGGAAATCCACCGGAAAACAACTTGAACTTGACTATTGATGTAGAAACCTATTGAAGTGACGGTGGAGTGATTAAAGATCCATTGATCTTTTTTTTTGCTTCAAGATTCAACCAAAAAACTCTAGGGTTTCTTGTGTGTTTGAAAATAAGAGCTCTCAACTTTTTCTGCAGCTCCCATGACCTAGAAATAAAAGACGTGATCGCTTTTATAATAGATATAGTTCCGATAAATCGCATGTAAAAGCCGATTGATCGCATATGAAAGCAATCTCTATCTGTAGCACACTAAACTACATGATTGAGTTGCCATAACCAATCTACTTGCGCTGAAACTGAATACCATTGTCCTGGACTACTGGATTGAGTTGCCGATTAATCTCACCATTGATCTACCCGTTCAGAATGTAGCATACCACTGTGATTAAATTGCCGAGTGATCCAGGCGAAAACCGATCGTCTACTAACCCTCGAATTACATTAAAAAGAGATTCCTTCCACTTTATTCCTATACAGACTCGCTTCTTAGAAAATTACAACTTGACAAATAATTTGATACATGTAAAAATGTGATTTTTAAAATGGAATTGCCAACCCAAAAAGGGACCCAACTTTTTGGAGCTTACAATCTCCCCCTTAGGCACTTCCATGACAAAACACGTTAACCAAAAAAACCCCTTAACTTTAATCTTTATGTTGGAACCACAACTCAAACGGGATGAGATAACATGAGTCCTACTCCCCCTTTTTTGTCTTGGAAGGACAAATGATGAGTAGTTAAACCAATATATTAGAAGCAACAAACAAATATGAGCAAAAGTACTGGAATAGAGAGCATTAGGGAAACTCCAAAATACTGGGCCAAAAAGACATCATAATAACCAAGGCTGTCATAAAGTAGAAACCAAGTGCAGCAATGTAAAAATAACTAGTAAATAGCGTACCCAACCAAAAAAAATATCAGCCACGCAGAGCGAAACATCGACTAAAAACATAACTAATAAACAAGTACTGACTACCAACAAAAGATAAGATCTTGAAATAGCATAGAACCAGCCATACCAAAAGAAAGTCAGTGACTATAAGCACGACAAGGAGGCGGAGGACGAAAATATGGATGCTAATTAAGGAACAGACGCACAACATGAGTAAACTCATTAACCTCCCCTTCGTGCATTTGGTTGGCCATGTGATGATCTTTAGCTATTCCAAAGTATGACATGAACGCGGTTTCCATAGCCACTTGACGAATGTCCATTGCAATCTGCCGAGCTTCCATACGAGACATAGTGTTAACAAGATGATGATTGGAAGCCCCAAGTTCATCCAGCTGCCCTTGGAAGTAAGTATCAGAACCACGGTGACCATGATGAGTAGCCAGGGCAACATTGGATGCATTGGCATCAACAGGAACAATATTCTCTGCATCACCAGTGTGGGCAACATGAGCAAAACTCAGGGTGGCAACTCTGAAGTCAATATATGTTGCAAAGTCAGAGGAAGGGACAGTATCATCTTCAAAGGTTTCAAGAATGTTTCCTTGAGATAAAATATGATAGAGAAGAACGCCAAAAGGAAGCACACCCGCGGGAGGATTGGGACAAGCAAATTTAGCTATAGACCTAAAAGCCACATAAACTAATCCGCAGGAAAATTTTCAGAAATAGCCGAAGAGCAAATCCGCGAGTAGCCAAGATTTTAGAAGAGTGGGATGTGGGGTCAACATTATGACAATAAAAAGGATTAAGTAAACGAAAATCTGGACGAAGCTCCCTCTGAGCTAGAGAACCCTTATCCCAATTATGACCGAGACCAGTGAGGGCATCTGAAATCGAACGCTTAGAGGCCATATCAAAACGACGAGGGTGAGAGTGGGAAAGGGGATAAACATACTTTGTTAAAGGTTTAAGACCAGTGAAATTTCCCAAAATAGTCGGGGATATGTGACAACGACACCCCGAACCCAAGAAGATAAAGTTTCAGATTGCTCATCGTAGGAATATATATTACTATAGAATGCCCACACTAAGGTGCAATTAACAGAACCTTCGAGATTAGTAAGATCTAAAGCCAATCCTTACTTTTGAGCCAAGTAGGAAAAGAGTAATTCGACAAAGACAGAATATCAACAGGACACTCAAAGAACACTGTGAGATGACGAAAAATTCATGATATCGTGACTGTTCAACCATGGTATGAAACTGATCACACAACAAGGGATTTTTGGTGGTTGGGCGTTTGACTCGTTTGTTCTTAGCACCTTGGTTGGAAGCGGCACGGCGTAGCGGCATGATGCAAACTGAAAAACACACAAAAAGAGACATGCAGAGCAACCCAAGCATTAATAATGGACAATAAGAAAATGAGTACAGGTAAATACCCAAACCCCTATTTGGTCGTTTGTGGAACAAAATTCGGTTTTGTGTTTATATATATAACTAGAGGAGGTAGTAATTGTTTCCCTACCTCAAGGTTTTGCTTGAAAATGGAAGAAGAATGGAACCCTAGGTGTTGAAACCTCAAAATCCCGAAGTTGGAGCTCTCGGTGCGAATCCAAGGTGATCCGAGCTCCCCACGGTGCGTAGAACACAAAAATGGCCTTGGTTCTTGAAGTGGTTGCGTGAGGAGGGCAAGATTTGAGCTTGGAGTGAGCAACAATGGAGGAGAGAGAGGAGAGAGAGAGAGGCCGATCGGGTCGAGAGGAAGGAGAGAGTGTAATGTTTTAATTTTTGCAAATCTTCCCCCACACACTACTAATATAATTCCCTTATTACACTACACACCAAAATGTGACTTGTGTATATAATATGTGACCACAATACTTATTTTCATAAACCAAACTTAAGTAAAGAAGTTTTCTTTACTTTAATTTATTTATGAAAATAAGGAAGGACCCCCCATTTGGAAACAATGGCATTTCCAAAATTTTGAAATTCTAATCACATCAAAATCTCATCCCCCCACTTTTAGTTCAAAACCGTAAAACGACACATTTTTCTCCGAAGTAAATGGGTGAAAGATGGCTTTGCTTTACTCAAAAATAACTTCCGATTATACCGTTGTGATTAGAAGAATTCAAGGAACAATTACAGAGACTTTTTATCGACCAAATAGAAACTTCTCCAAAAAGTGATTTTTCAAAAAGTAATTAAATTTTCTGGGTCTTTACAGAAGGACCTTTAAATAGGTGAAAAATAATTGAATTTTAGCAAATTCTAGACATGGTAGAAACAATTTAGTTATTTTTTATCGGAGACATGGTGGAAATAATTAAGTCGGTTTGAATAGCAAGATCTATGTTTATGTTATCTTGACACTAGTTTCTCCTTCTCTTTTGAAAGCCATTTGGAGTGCATGATTCACCATTCAACCACAAAAAGTAAACACCAGAATTGCCTTCATTTTCTCTCAGGAAAAAGAAATTGGATGCACGAAATCCCTCTCTTATATAGGCTAGATCGGCCTCACCATCTAAAACGAAGAGGCTTTTTGAGAGCTTTGGATTTGAAGTGATGCTTCTTCTTGATGTATTTGACAAATCTCCGGTTGCACATATGTTGTCTCTAATTTTATTGCCTATGAATCCCCTTTTTTCTAAAAACCAAATTGCTTGCAATAAGTTTCAATTATAATTTCATTTTGCTCAATTATAGATTATGATTTTATAGCCGAATCAATCACGACGGAAAATTAGAGATAAGAGGACCATATAGGAAATAAGGGGGAGTTCTTGAATAGATTTTATGAGATAAAATGGGAAATATGATTTTAGTTGATTTTAGTTGGTGTTCACTTCACATTTCCAAAAAAATTTCCAAAAAGATTCCTTCCCCATCTCTCATCTCTCCAATCATTAATCATATTTCTCTCTCTACTCATATCCTTTCATCTAATCATTATTTTCATTTTTCTCTTTATCTCTCTCCAATCATTACTCATCTCTCTAATTATTACTTTTTCCAAAAACTCATCCAAACACTATCTCAAAAAATTTCTCAAAAAATTTCTTCTCATAACTCTCAATCAAACATAGCCATTAGATAAAATCTAGTGTGATAAAATAGTTGTGGACCACTATGGGTTTAAAAAATGGTTGATAAAATCAACCCTTCCTTTTATCTATTTGTAAAAGATGATCATCCAATAATCCATTCAAGCAGGGATGGAGCCAGGGAGGGGCCAGTAGGGGCGGTCGCCCCTGCAAAGAAAAAAAAACATCTAGTTTTATATACAAAAAAATAAATTTTCCTATGAATTATATAGGCTCGCCCCTGCAAACTATCTTGGGAAAAAAACTCGCCCCTGCGTAGTGAAATTCCTAGCTCCGTCCCTGCATTCAAGAACTCCCCCTAATATTGTTATACTCTTTTGGTCTAAGTTATCCAATAAAGTAACAAAATTTGTCGTGGAATGTAACATTTTTCAGTTAGTTGAGAAAAAGAAAATACAGAATTTTATTTCATGTCTCCGTTCATAGCACGGGTTGCTAGTTACTATTTATTCAAACTCCAACCACAATTCTTCATTTTTCAAATAACTCAATCAAAAGTCAACCATCTCTCACTTCCAAAACACTTTTCATAATTTAGAGGATTCTCCGTATATAAAGAATCAAAAGAGATTTTTCATTTCAAAGAATCAATATGAAGTATGACTGAAGAGGTGCAATTCTTTACTTATGAAGCTTTGAAGAATGGTTGGGCACGCTCTTAGCCCCGTTTTCCAGTTTCCTAGTAATAATTTCATATATTTTATCAATATCCATACTACCCTTATCTTTAACAAATCTTAAGTTTAATTTTATCTTGTCATCGAACCCTCTCATTAGACACAATCATTAGCCCGCCCTTTATCCCCGCCACCACAATGGCATTTTATAGGGACAAAAATCCATCTTGTTTCGAGCATAAGGCTCTCGTGATCACAATTTGTGCTTCCTCGCATTGCTATCATGATTTCGTATGTGTTGAAGAGAATTACTTATTAAAATGAGTGTGTTCTCTGTATTTGGGCTGGAGAGAATTATTAATAATTGTTCTCTGTATGTGTTGAAGAGAATTACTTATCAAAGTCTAATGTTGCTAACATGAAACTTCTTTCTTCCAATAAGCTTGTAATAAAAGCATACTTCATATTTTTATTCAGAGGCATTTTTTTGATTTACCATGTTAAATAAGACATAAAAAAGATAGCAACATACTAACAAAAAGAGTGTGCAAAACGACCCAAAATGATTTAAGGGCCTACTAGAGCATCTCCATGAAATTTGTGATCCAGCAGATTCCTAAAAAACCAAATAATTTGAAGCCATCCCTCACACCTCAAATCTCAAAATGTTATCCAATTGCCGATTTTACCGTTGCCACTCTTTCACTACAATTTTACCTTCCATTTGTTGTTTCATTTGACCATTTCTCTTGTTGCATTTTAGGATGCAACGAATTTTTTTCTTTTACTTCCAGCTATCATATATTATGGGATGCACTAATTTATCTCTTTTTCTTGGTAGTTATCTACAAAACGAATTTATATCTAGTGGGTTCAATTCAACTCGGGAATATGGGATAAGGAAAACATTGAAGATACAAAATTTAAAAATTATTGAATATCGCCTGAGTATAATTAAAAATTAGTATTCTTACAAAATTGTAATTAAAGTAATTGATAAATAAAATAGAGTGGACAAATTATTTTTTTAAGGTTAGATATGTACATTTTACATTTAGTTCAAGAAAAGTAAATATATATAAAAATCAATAAAATATTAAAGTTTGGAGAATTTGGTGAAGTACACCACATGAAGTGATCCTTCAAATTTTAAGGTGTAGTAGCAAAGTACAATTTTGAAGCTAACTTTTGAGCCGGTTGCATATTGACCGGGTATACATGTTTAAACCAATCATATGGGCCTCCAGTGGATTCGGGGATGATTAATTAGCCTCATCAGCAAAGGTTGATCGGATTGGTCCAGAACTAGTGTAATCCTGGGCCTGCTTTGTAGTATTGAAGAGCTACTCTCGGCACTAGTGAGTTGTGATAATGTACAAATTACTAAGGGCCTGATTGGCTAAGGGTTAAGAAGGGGTATAACTTATACTCCCGAGTTTTATCCCGGTCCCACCACTTAGTGCATGGTTTGGCATATTTTTTGGGAGGAATATAATTTATACCCCTCCCAGATTAATACCCCTCTATGCCCCTGAAGGGGTACTAATTAATAATACGGGGGAGGGGGTGATTCTATTCGCAACCGAGGAATGGCTAAATTCAACCCACTAACATTTAATCAATGGTAGACAAAAATGCCCTTGCATAAAAAGACTTTTTTGTCCTTAATGAGTGGGATGCAAATAGCACCAAGCAATTAAAAACAACCACAAAAAATCTACAACCCCCTCTCCATCTTATCTCCAACCCACACAATCATCTGCCAAAAAAAAAAAAAAAAAAGAAACCCCAGAGCACAGATTGTGTTCTTCTTCTTCTTCTTCTTCTTCTTCTTCTTCTTCTTCTTCTTCTTCTTCCTATTACATGCCCTAAAAAACCTCCTCTTCTCTTCTCCCACATCTCCATATCCCACCTCAAACCCTAAAGAACTTTCACTCCCCTCCTCATTCCTCACCTCTCCCTCAATGGAGAATCCAATGGAGGTTTCCATGGAAGATTCTTCACCTACATTTGACCCACAATGCTCCTTTTTTGAAATGGAAGAAACGAAAATGGGGGTAAATTTTTCGATAACAAGTTGCAAGGAGGTCGACAAGGAAGCTGATGGGAAGAAAATGGTGGTTTGAGAGCAAAAAACGAGCAAAGAGGTAAGACCCAGATTTTAGTTTCGCATTTTCGTCATTTGAAATTCGGATTCCCAGTCTTGAAGTTTCACGTGGTTTTCATTCTTTAAAGTTTGAACTACGTACATTATTTCGAATTTTAAAACATGAAAAAAAGTTTGAAACACCTAGGTTTAAATTCCCGCCAATTTATTCATTTGTTTGAAACCGAATTTTATACACCTATTCAAACTTTAGAATATGAATTAAGACATTACTTCAACTTATAAAATCTGAACACGGAACTGTAGGATAGGTTTAAATTAATTGTTTATGTTCGAATAGTAGTAAATATTTCATCTTTTAATATTTGAAATTATGACATGTTTTCAATTGTTAAATCATGATGTTTTGATCATTGAACTTACAAAACTTCATCTGCTGATCATTCAATTTGTAATATCCGAATTGTAGGTCACAATTAATTTTTTAATAATGGAATTTTTTTCATAGCCCTTAACTTGATGTTTAATGATCAATATGTATTTTTGTGGGGATGACTGCACAAGTAAGCCTTTCAATTCAATATAATGATTTGAATTTCCATTTCTATAATCTGTTTCAATTTAATTATTGCATTTATTATGGCCGGTTCTACCGCCCTTATTATTATGCATGATTCATGGCTGGTCTAGATCGCCTAATTACTTTGTGTTTTAATTATACTCTGTTTTAACTATGTCTCTTAAGACTCTCCCTTTCGCCCCCCTCATGGTATCAGAGCCAAGTAGTGAGTAGTGAGTAGGAGGTGGTTATGCCGGGTGGTTAGACCAGAATACATGTAGGATGTAGAGTACACTTATACTCCAAATACTCTGTCAATTATTACCAATTACTTGTAGTTGTTTTATTAATAGTCTGGTCGTAGATCTGCGAACTGCCACGCTACATCAGGTCACCCAGGTTCCTAGGTTCCCATTGTGAGGTGTGTAAATCCCGAGGTAGGGTAGCCGTTTTTTGGGTATGGATGGGGTATGTATCTGGTGGCGTATGTGCCTTGTAGGAGATAAACAGTCAAATTATTAAACTAAACAATTCAAGTAGTTGAGATAATATACAGATTATTTATGGTATAAATTACTCTACACTCTTACTCTTTTGATACAACTTACCTAGCATAACTACTCCTATTACTCCTTCCACAACTTCGAATGTCCAATAACAAAATGGTAAAAGATTTTGATAACAATGAACCTGTAGATTCAACATATTTCTTTATTCATGGTGAACGATTATCAAAAGAATTCAATTCCTTAAAAAATGCTGATCGACGAAAAACTTATAGACAAGCATTTACAAAATATGAACAATATCGTATTTTTTCCCAATGGCAAAATATGCTAAATAAAAATAAAACAGATATTCCATTCCTAGATTATATAGAAAATATACATATTGACAAACATAAAATAACAAACAAAGAATTATGTACAACGACAAAAATCCCAGAATTAAATGATAAAGATACACTAATTAAACTAATCAATAATCTAGAAGATCCACAACTAAAATTACATTATACTAAAAAATTGAAAGAAATATTACCTACTCTTCAAAAAATGGAACCTATAATCTTAAATCAGAATTGTAACGCCCCGATTTTCGGAAGCATTAATTAAAATATTTTTAAAAGATTTATTCAAAAGAGTCCCGTTGATTAAGCAGCAGAAATAACATAAGTGTCTTAATACGATTACAAACATAATCATAGTACTTTGTTGGGAAATTAGATTACAGTTTCCAACACAAAAATAAGGAGGATTGGCTCTCCAGGTTAAGGTTGAGATCTTGATCCCAATGCTCCTCTTGAGCCTGATCCGCTTGAAAACCTTCTGTTCCAAAATAAGCATCGCCCTCGACGCCTACACCTCCTGTTTGATCACAGTCTGGCATAATACGTCCGAGTCGCAAAGCAACATCATGGTATTATACCAGGGTCACACGAAGTGTAACACCGTGAGCGATAAATCACTCAATAGTCACTCTAATCCCCAACCCTTACATAACATACAAGAACAACATATATGATTGAAAAGCAGTAGCAGGAAATAAATCGTAAAGCAGAAATTAAACACATAGCTGATTTCATTACTAGCCATTAACTTACATATTCATCTAAGTTCTCAACCTAGAGAACTTTCCTCCCAAATAACCACTACGGACTATGACCAATCCGTGATATACTCCCCCCTTGCTTGCCCTGACTGGGAGCCCCGACGGAAGGTATAAGTTACTTACTTAATCCAACCGTCAGTCGCCTCACAAGGATGAATTTCCCAGGGACTGACTGTACCACTGGGCTACGAGTGACAACTGTCAGCTCCTGTAGGTATATAGCCGTGACTCGGTCTATAATACGTCCACCCTTTTAACGCCTCAGAATTCAAATGAAGTAATCACAGATTGTCATATCCTAGGGTTTCGAAATCCTGGCAGGCTGCCAAATATTCCTCCAAAACGAAATCACTTGGCTGACTGCCATTCAACAAATCTCGGGGTGACTCCCCAATAATCGATTCCAATTCACTTTTCCATTAGCCTTATCGTCTATGTGACATCCGCGTACGATCACCCAACCCGGGAACCTAGTTGTCCATTCTAGCATTCAACAATTTTTACAAATTTCATAATCTCAACATTTTCATAACGCTTGCAATAATAAAGTAAGGACAAAGTGATATTAACAACACAAAAAAAATGCAATCGTGGGATAATAAGAATACAGTCTAACATTATGAAGTTCTGAACTTCCTGACAAAACTTTGATTAGTACTAGTAGGCAACTAACACTTTAATAATAAAATTATTTGTCACTCATATTTATTTAATAAAGACTATATAGTCCATTAAGAAAAATTTGTAAATTTTAAACTCGTATTAAAACAGAAAAAAATATAGACTTTATTAACATAGGGCTTTTAATGGTAATCAAACATAACCATGTTTTAATTATTTTGGCCGAAACGTAATCTTTAATAAGCTGGTGGCTTAATTAAAATAGTATATAAAATACTTAGGTCAAAATATAACACATATTAACTAGAGGGGGGTAAGTGTGATTTTATAAAAGTAACAAGATTCCCACATGGTGGGTCACTGATTGACCGATCAAGAAAAAAAAAATTAATATAAAAAATAAGAATGGCCATTTGGCCGATCAACATAGAAAAGAAAGAAAGAAAAAAAAAAAAATAAAAAGCTAAAGCCACTATTTGGCCGAACAAATAAAAGGAAGGTCATTGTTTGACCGGACAAAATGACCGAACAAAATAAAACAAAAGGAACGCCACTGTTTGGCCGATCAAAACAAAACTAAAACTAAGGCCACTGTTTAGTCGAGCAGGAAAACGTACTGTTTAACCGAGCAGGAAAAAAAATGTACTCTTTACTCTATATTTGCAAGTCACATAAATAAAAATAAATATATTTAGGGAGGTAAAATTTAACTACCTCTCCTCCGAAGACAAAGCGGTCGGCTACGGTCTCCTCCGAAGACAAAGCGGTGGGCTACGGTTAATGGGAGAGTTGCGGGTTTGAACGACGCGACCGTCACAACGCTAACAACGCTAACAGTGGTTGTTTATGGAGCTAAGAGGGCTGGGCATGGACAAATAGGAAGTATATTTGAGTATCAGTCTCTCCTCTGTCGTGTACCGCTCCCTCTCTGTTTGTTTGTTTTTCCAAATACCAGAATAAAACAAAGGCAACCCTTTGTCTTTTAAGGTGAAACTTGGTTGGTAGGTTAGTTGGAGGGGGTGAAGCCACGTACGAGGAAAAAAAAAAAACCGAAAGGGTGAGAGACGTTAACAGGTCGTAGGGTGAGCTGGCGTCAGGTTAGTCTTTCTTAGGAAATCATTAGGATTTTCCTAGGTTGTAGAATCTGGAGTAATTTGTATAGGACGGTGTAGTTGGCTGGGGTACTTACACACATAAATAAGAAACGTACATCGGTACATTGGTAAGTGTAATGTGCACATAAGACCCACTCGTGTACTCACACACATAAACACGTAAAATTCGGAGAGAAGTTATAAAATAAAATAAAAATGTATTACTAAAAAAAAAAAGATAATAAATAAATAATTAATTAATTAAAATAAAATGTTGTAAATAAATAAAAAAAATTGGACCATTACAAGAATTATGAGGACATAAATCAAAATAACCCAAGTCTAGCAGATAGTCAAATTATTACACAACCAGAACCAGTAATAGAAACTTTAAATGTAATTACACAAGTAAACAAAACACGTGACACTACTTCACAAGAACTTCAACATGAGGGGGGCGGAAGGGAGAGTCTTAAGAGACATAGTTAAAACAGAGTATAATTAAAACATAAAGTAATTAGGCGGTCTAGACCAGCCATGAATCATGCATAATAATAAGGGCGGTAGAACCGGCCATAATAAATGCAATAATTAAATTGAAACAGAGTATAGAAATGGAAATTCAAATCATTATATTGAATTGAAAGGCTTACTTGAAGCTACTGGTACATATGGGGGGAAAGAAAGAGTTGAGAGAGAGATGGGTCGAGATATGATAGGGAGAGCAGAGATGAGAGAGAGTGGAGAAGTGGAAGAAGAAGTGTAAAAATTAACTCTTGCTAACTACTGATCTTGAGAGTCCTTTTATAGAATAAGGAACCCTGTTTACAATCATTCTTATTTTAAAAAGTAAGGAGCACTTGATTTTGCTTTTGACTTGGAGGTTCTTCTTTCAGTGGAAAAGAGTGACCTGGTGTTTGCTGAGTGATAATTGGTCTTGCTTTTGTTGATGCTATAGTAGATACTTTTCTTCTTTCGGTGGAAAAGTATGCCACAATGTCATCTGTTGGATGATGATGTTGGTGGAAAAGTGGAGGTTCCCATAATTGGAATTGGTCTTGCTATTGCTGATAATGGGTGGGAAAGTTGGGTCCCACAAATTTCTTTTGGAAAATCAACATAGTTTTGTCTTGATTTTCCTTTGCTAATTGCACGTTATTTGGTGGATGACTGGAAATGACTTTTTTGGTGGAAAAATAATGGTAAAGGTGGTTCCTAATGGCATGCTGGGTGGTGATCTCGGATCATGGTTGTGACAGTAATTTAAGTTTCTTTTGTAGTCTTTTGACTACGAACTTAAACCAGTAATAATCCGTTTTATCGCTATCATTGAAGAAAATAATATTATTATTAAGAGTTGGATGGCTGTAGGTAGTTTTATCATAAAAAGCAAGAAGATGATTCATGCTTCTTATCCAGAATTTGATATTTATTTTGGTATTGGGTTCTAAAAGGAAACGTGTCCAAATATGGTGTAATTGGTCACGGATACGTCTCCTTCTATTGAGCTCTGCCCAAGTAACTAACAGATTAATTAAAAGGGAAAGTTCAATTTGATCATGATTCATTTTTCACACCTTTGATTTTGTACTCACGCTTTCACCATCATCCAGTGGGGATGATTGATTCTCAGCTATTATCAGTGAGTGATAATAGAGGTATTATCTGTGGAAGTATTAATTCCTAAACCTGCATCATAAAAAGAAAATTAGTACTTATAATTCATTGGGATCCTAGGAATCTTGAAATAGAGAATCAAATGGATTTTGCTCTGGTGTTGAGGAAGTTGATGCTTCAGTGTCTTGACTCTGACTAAGCATGTCAGTAGCAATTTGGAGTAATGCCTTGCTTGCTTCTTGATTTGGATTTTGAGCAGCTTGCATGATGAGTTGTTGGGCAAATTTGATTATTGTTTGATTGGGTGATTTTGGAGGAGGGGAGCTTGTAGTAGGACTATCAAGCTTGATATTGGAAATCATATATGGAGATGGAGGTCTATCATGGATCTGGACTGGTTTTGGGATTTTTATTTTGAAGTCGTTCTGGACTTGATCAATTACTTGCTGGATATTGAACTTATTCCACCATTTGATCAAGAATTGGCGGCAAACAAGATTATCGGAGATAACATATTTCCATCTGAAAATCCAAGCAACTTTATATTTTGCAATAAAAAGGAGGAGCCTAGGAAATTGATTTTGATGAGAGTTTAATTTTGTTTAGAGTAGAAGTAGTCAACTTGATCAAGAAGATTTTTGGGGATAATGTCATTACTGGCTCCCATTTGAGACCACCAGCGAAGAAACCAAGTAGGAAATGGAGAATTGAAATTTTGATCAAACTGGAAGAACCAAGAATGGGAGAATTTTGAATTTTCATATAATAATGCATAAGACCAAGCATTGATGTAATCATAATAATTAAAAAATAATTCATTATCTGGTAGTGGTTGAAGATTTGAGGGATGACCCCATTCAGAAATACCGATTATTTTGTGGATGTAAAATGATTGGTAATTGATAACTTTGCTATCTTTTGGGTCATAAACTTGTTTAAAGACAACAGAATGAGTATGCTCAAGGATATTTTTATAAAAAGATATTGATTTGTCTGGATTATGTGGAACAAAGTGCCAATTGTCTGGGAAATAATGTAAAGCCAGATCATTTGGATTTTTTATATGTTGAAAAGATGGTTCTATATAAAATAGATTTTGTAATTAAGATTTTGGAATGTAAATAGTTTTTGCTAGAGTAATGGGTTGGGAAGAGGTTCCTATAATTTGGCTGACTGGGGTATAATTTTGGGTAATTGGTGGGTAGGCTAATGAAGAACTAGACCCGTATTGGCTTTTTGGTGTTGGGTTAAGGACTTGGTATCTATTGACTAGTTCAATAGGGGGAATAGCCATAATAGTAGTTGTGAGAGCCAATTGTTTTTGTGGTGTTGTTGCTATCTTGCTATCTTTTTTGTTCTTTTCTGCCATATCTGCAAAATTAATTTAATAAGAATTCTCGTGTTGGAAAATTAGGAATTGAATTTTGCTCACCTTTAATATATTCTATATCAAAGTGAAAAATACTTAATATTGATTGCCATCGAGCAAAAATTTGTTTGCTAGCCACATTTTTTACATCTTGTTCTAAAATATGCTTGGCACTTTTGCAGTCAATTCGAATTAAAAATTTTGGTTTAAAATATCATCTTGAAATTTAGAGATACATAATACGAGTGCTAAAATTTCTTTTTTAATAGTACTATAATTATTTTGGGTTTTGTTCCATACGCCTGAATAATATCTAACTATTTGTTCAGGAGAAGTTGAATCGATTTTTTGTAAAAGAATGCCTCCATACCCTATGTCAGAAGCATCTGTTTGTATTATTTTAAACGAGCTTGTTGTTGGAATTCCTAGACATGGTAATATTTTGACATATGTTTTGATTTGTTGTACAATATTAGTATGAGTTGATGTCCAGGCTGGTGGATTATTATTTAGTCTTTCAAATAGTGGTTGACCTATTGGTCTGAGATTTTTATAAAATTCTGACACATAATTTAGTGATCCTAAAAATCTTTGTAATTGGTTTTCATCGGTAATTTCATCTGGAAATTTATCAGCAAATTGGATGGCCCTATCAATTGGTGTTATAGTTGATTGATATATATTATATCCTAAAAACCGAATTTTTGTTTGAAATAGTTTAATTTTGGGGGCCGATACTACTAACCCATTGTGTTTGATGGTTTGTAAAAAAGATTTTAAATGTTTCCATTGTTCGTCTATTGTATTAGAAAAGACGAGTACGTCATCAATATATGTGATAGTAAAATGACAAAATGGATTGAATATATCATTCATTATATTTTGAAATTCACTAGGAGCATTTTTTAATCCAAACGGCATTACATTCCATTCATAATGTCCGAAAGGGGTTGTGAAAGCAGTTTTGTATTTGTCTTTTGGATGAATTTGTATTTGCCAGAATCCACTTTTAAGATCGAATTTTGAGAATATTGTAGCATTATGTAATCTATTAATGAGATCTTTTTTTGTTGGGAATTGGGTATCTAATCCATTCTAAGGCAGTATTTAGTGGTTTGTAATTGATCAGGCGAGGTACCCCTCTTTCTATTTAAGCATTTTTGTTGACATAGAAAGCTGGGCAAGACCAGGGTGATTTACTTTTTTGGATAATATGGTTATCAAGTAATGTTTGAATTTCTTGCTTACAAGTTTCCATTGTTTCTGGATTCATTTGAATAGGTCTTGATTTTGTTGGTATATTGTGTTCTTTGAAATCTTTGGTATAAGGTAAAGTAACTATATGTTTGTTGCGATGCCAAAAAGCACTGGGTATATTTGAACATATTTCAGTTTCTAAATGATACTTGAATTTATCTATTTGTTGAATTAAATAATTATTTGTAAGTTGTTCTTCTGTTTGTTTGCATTTTATTTCGTTTTGGAGATAATGTAATTGTTGAGTTTTTTGTTGTAGCAGTGTTAATTGTTTTAATTCTCGTTTTTCAGATGGCTTTAGGAATTTGAAAGTTATTTCTTTTCCTAAGTGTGTTGTAGTTATACCAATGTTATTTGTTGTGAAAGGGTATATCATACCAATAAAAGGTAAACCTAAAATTACATTATCTGTCATGTTTTTAACTAAAATAAAAGATGTTTGAAAACATACATTATTTTGGCAAATATGTACTTTGGGCAATTTGTATTGAATATCCATTTGGCTACCAGTGGCCGATACTAATTGTTCAATTGTTTTATGATAATATTTTGTGGGTATTAATCTTTCTTGAATACAATTCATATCTGCTCCAGTATCTACTAGCGCAACTGTTTCTATTTCCATATCATGAATTTTGAGGTTGATATAAGTATTCCATCGTTGAATTGTGTTTTAATTATACTCTGTTTACTTTGAATTATATCTAGACCGCCTAATTACTTTGTGTTTTAATTATACTCTGTTTTAACTATGTCTCTTAAGACTCTCCCTTCCGCCCCCCTCATGGTATCAGAGCCAAGTAGTGAGTAGTGAGTAGGAGGTGGTTATGCCGGGTGGTTAGACCAGAATACATGTAGGATGTAGAGTACACTTATACTCCAAATACTCTGTCCATTATTACCAATTACTTGTAATTGTTTTATTAATAGTCTGGCCGTAGATCTGCGAACTGCCACGCTACATCAGGTCACCCAGGTTCCTAGGTTCCCATTGTGAGGTGTGTAAATCCCGAGGTAGGGTAGCCGTTTTTGGGTATGGATGGGGTATGTATCTGGTGGCGTATGTGCCTTGTAGGAGATAAACAGTCAAATTATTAAACTAAACAATTCAAGTAGTTGAGATAATATACAGATTATTTATGGTATAAATTACTCTACACTCTTACTCTTTTGGTACAACTTACCTAGCATAACTACTCCTATTACACCACAACCAACCCAATAATGAATAGATTATTTAAATGTAATTCCTCTGCTTCCAACACATCAACAATGTCCTCCATACCAGATATCGTAAACGAAGAAGAACAAATCTATGAAAATTTAAGTACAGAATTACATAATTGGAATATCCCAAAAATTTCTACAAACCAAATTTACCAGACTAGCTGGTTTGATGACAAATTCAAAACTAGTCAAGTAGCAAAAACTTCAGAACAAATTTATGCAATTACAAAACAACAAGAAAAATGTGCTCTCTTAAGCAAAGAATCTATTAACCAACACAGTTCCAAAGGATATAAATTTCTGCATATAGGATTAGTACAAGTTGCAATCAAACCACTAACACGAAGAGGTTTAAATTCTTCAATATTATTACCATTACGAGATAGCAGATTTACAACATTTAGTGATAGTCTATTAGGATTAATGGAATCAAGTTTACATAATGGTCCAATTCATTTTGACTGTTACCCTGACTTACACTTAAGTCTAAATGATAAACACATACTAAAAGCTCTAACTCTCAATCTCCAAACATCTGGAGCCATCACCCAAATGCTTGAAGGAAGCCATTCAATTGCTTTAATATACAGAGTCTATTACAAATGTACCAAAACAAATCTTAATATCCATGCTCTAGTGAAAAGTCCAAAAGACAAAACAGTCCTCATACAAAGTAGTACTACTAATGCCAATATTCAAGTACCAAAAACCATACAATGGAATGACATTCAACTCCCTAATACCTGGATAGCAGAAAATGAAAACTATCCTACAAACATACAAAATGACACATTGGATATCGATGATATACAGCAATATCTTGATGGAATGGTTCGTATCAGTTTTGATCAGCAAAGAATCAATACACCTTTCAAAATAAAGGAACTTAGCAGATGTAGTAGCTCCACTAGCATCCCCAGATTTGATACAAATCTTTTAGATAAAAAACCAAAATTCAAAGGTGTTGAATCCTCTTCTCAAATTACCAAACCTTATTATACACAACCACCACCCCAAGAATCCCCCCAATCTCCTACACAAACAGACTTTGAAGATGATGCACCTAGCCACATAGACAAAAATCTCCTTACAATTAACAAAATATATGAAATAAATATACAATATTTATTACACGAATTCCAATCCGAACACAACAAAACAAGGCACAACCAATTCCACAATGAATTCCCCCAACATGTCAAAAATGATATATATACAAAATGGTATGCATTTATGCAAGATATCAAAACTGATATACACCTCATAGATTATATTGACAATTATTATAATAAAATTAACACTATAACCAAAATAAAATGGCAAAAATCAGATAACACTTTTGTTTCTTCCAATCACCCTCCATTAGAAACAGTTTACTTAGACTACAGGGGTACCACAGTGGTTGCTGCTCCTTTTAAAATCCCTAGTGAGAAAGACGCAGAAACCAAAAAATTAATTGAACAAAACAATTACACAAATCAAAGCTTACAAATTATAGGAAAACAATTAGATAAAATAGAAACTAGACTAGATGAATCTATCACATCCTCAACCCCTTCTTCAAGCCAACATGAAAAACCACTCATCAGTTTCCCTGAACAAAAAATCAAACCATTACTCACCCGTACTGAGAATATTGCTAAAATAGAAAAATTATTAAACAAAATTGAATTAAATCAAAAGAATTTGACACTAAAAAATGAAAGTGTCAATACATTAACCCAATTACACGATACTGATTCAACAACAGATGAGGATATTACAACTATTGAGCAACAATTTACAGATACCAAAATCAAAAAACTATACCATCCAAATACGCAAATTATTACAACCAAAAATTGGTATACAAAACCCACTCCAGTCGACCTCCAACTAGAAGACAGAAGTCTATTAAACCAATTTTCAGTTTCAGCTAACAAATTATATGAATGGAACATAGATGGACTTAGTGAACAACAAATATTAGAAAAATTAAATCATATGTCTATGGTAGCCAATACTTATCTTAGCACTTTTGACCATACCTAACCACAAGTTGTAGATTTGTTAACTACAGGATTTACAGGAATGTTAAAATCTTGGTGGGATAAATATCTAACTAATGACTCAAGAACTGAAATTAGAAATTCAATACAGGTAGATGAAAATGGATTCCCAATATTTGATGAAGAAATTAATATGACTCGACTTGACGGCATCAATACTTTAATATTTACAATTGTAAAACATTTTATAGGAACACCTAGTCATATTACTTCAAGAATCCATGACCAACTTAGTAATCTCCACTGTCCAACATTAAGTGATTTTAGATGGTACAAAGATGTCTTTACATCTAGAGTAATGTTAAGAGATGACTGCACAAAATCATTTTGGAAAGAAAAATTTATCAATGGTCTCCCAAGTTTATTTGCACACAAAATTAGAGACGTTCTTAGCCAACCAACAGGAGCTATAGAATATGATAAATTAACTTATGGTGATATTATAAGTACAATTCAAAAAGAAGGATTACGTATGTGCATCGATATGAAAATCAATAGACAAGCACAGAAAGACAAAATCAAAGCTAAATATGAATTAGGAAATTTCTGTGAACAATATGGTATTCCTCCTATAGCACCTTCTAGAAGAACCACCAAAACAACCTCCTCAGCAAAACAAAAAGATAAATACAACCCTAATAACAGATATATCCCAAAAGATAAATATTATGATAAACCAAAATACAACAAAGAAAAACAAAAAACAAACAAACCGAAAACACAAAATGATAAGAAAGATGTTACCTGCTTTAACTGTGGCAAAAAAGACCATTACAAATCTACTTGCAAAGTTAAAGACAAAATCAATCAATTAGAAATTTCCGAAAAAGATAAACTGGCTATACTAGAAATATTCAAAATCTCAAATCTACAAAACAATAGTGATTCTGAATCTATAAACTACTCTTCAGAATACCATTCCCTTAATTCCAGTAATGACGATGACCAAATAAAATTTGGATGTAACAATACATGCTGTCAGCAACTCAATGTCATTACCAAAGATCTCCCAGAAGAAGAATTATTAATTGACCTAATCAGCAAAATTGACGACAATCAACTAAAACAACAATACATCAAAAAATTAAAAAATGTGCTTAGTACAAAAAATAATGAGCCAAAAATCACTAAACCAATTGTTAATCTAAATGAAACTTTAGAACGATTCCGTCAAACAAAAACAAATACTGCTTACAATATCAAAGAAAATATTGACTTACTACAAGAAAAAATCACTATACTCCAACATGAAAATCAAAATTTTCAACTCCAAATCATCCAAATAAACAACAAATTACAACTCTTGCAATTGGCAAAATCATTTAACGAAGACCCTCCAAAAGAAAATAATCCTGAAATATTTCAGGAACAAACCACACTTTCAATAATTAACCAACTTCATATCTCAAAATGGCATACAAAAATTGAATTAATTATTGACGACTTTAAAATACAGCTTGTAGCTTTAATAGACACTGGCGCGGATCTAAATTGTATTCAAGAACACATTATTCCAGCTAAATATTACCACACAACCAATGATCAATTATGTTCAGCAACCGGAAGTAAATTAAAAATTAGATATAAATTGCCTAAAGTTTTAATTCATCAAGACCAAACTTACTTCGAAACATCTTTTGTCCTAACACAAAACTTGACTAATCATGTTATTTTAGGAATCCCCTTCATATCCCTTCTTTATCCATTTATTACATCAAATAAGAATATAACTGCTTCACCACTTGGCAAACCAATTACATTCTCATTTCTTTCTGCACAAGATACTACTCATTTAAATCAATTACAAAATTCTTCAATCTATATTTAACCAAATTTTTTTGCAGATGACAACCAAAAAGCATTTTGGAGACATTTCATTACCAATTTTCCCACAAGAATCCCAACAAAAATTTCAATTACGTTGTTATCTACAAAGCATTGATGATACTCAGCAATGTCTCCTAGATAACATATGGAATGCTTCAAATAATCAAAAACTAATAACATCCCTGGATGCTTTAAGCATTTATTTTCAAAATCAAAATTTCTGTAAAACAAAACAAATTTTGCTTTCCAATTCCCCGAGAGAAGGGCTCTCTAACCCTTCAACATCTAATGATTCATTTCCTGTTTGCTACAAGAATTTACTTGACAGGAATCATAAGCTCATGGATCAAGTCAAGATACTACAACAGCAAATTCAATACTTCAAAAGGCGTTCCTCTATTACCCCACTGGTAATAGCTGAGCATGTGCAGTCATCCCCACTGGATGATGGTGATAGCGTGTGTACAAACTACTGATATATATATATAAGGGGCCGGTTCCCCCCACACTTAAAAAAACACATAAAAAACACATGATTTTGTTTCGAGCCCCACTGTGACGTTCTGAACTGTTGATCTTGTTTAAATGAGTAAAATAGGAGGTCCTGCAAAAATTCAGTTTAATTGGATATTGGTAAGTGCTTGATCCAAATAGTTTTGAAAAAACTGTGACAGGAACTAGTGTTTTTAAAATTGTTTGGATCAAGCACTTACCGATATCCGATTGAGCTGAAATTTTGCAGGGCCTTTTATTTTACTCATTTAAACAAGATCAGTGTTTCAGAACATCACAAGGGGGCTCGGAAGAGTGTTGTGTTTTTTTTAAGTGTGAGGGGAACCGGCCCTATATATATATATATATATATGGGGGCGGATCCATGGACACTTATTTTGCACACTCTTTTTAACACTCCATCTCAGCCCTTGAAACTAAGGGCTGAGATTATAACTTAAAAAATCCCTTCCCTTCTCACGTGCCATCCCCCCTCTCTCCTCCCACCTGTACTCCCTCCCTTACTAAAACACACCCAAATGTTTTACGAGGAAAGTTGAAGCTGAAGAGCTGCGGCAAAACTGATCAGTTGTCATAAAAAATTCAAGATGTTGTCGACACCCAAAATGTAAATAAGATTTGGGCAACGATTTCGATAAATTTCACCAGAAAATGAAGATCAAACCCATGAGAAACGGATTTTAAGAATGAAAATTCAAATCCAAGGAAGAAACAGCATCTTGCCCAAATTCAAATGAAACAAAAATCACATAAACAGGAAAATAAAACAAAGAAACAATGCAGCCTTCGGTTATCGAAAAACTATATAACAAATGAAATTGCAATTAACAGGACATCTCATTAAATTCAAAGAACCACACCCGTCATCTCATTTGGCTCAAATTGACCAAAAGCTTCGTTCTTTTCCGACGAAATTACACAGATCTATCAGATATCGAACCTCGTCGGAGAAAATTCAAAGAACTTATCTAATCACAACCGGAAACTGATCAGTTGTCTTCCAAAATTCAGACGCTACCCATAATTTCGACTTAAATTAAACAGAACAGAGAAAGAGATGATTCCAGAGAGGAGAGACACCGTTGAAGTAGCGTTCGCCGGCCATGGCTACCGCCGGAATGGGAGGAAAAAACAGGGGCATGTTGGGGGAGAGAGAGACCACGTGAGAAAAGAGAGGGGTTTTTTAAGTTTTAATCTCAGCCCTTGGTTTCAAGGGCTAAGATTGGGTGTCAAAAGGAGTGTGCAAAATAAGTGTCTATGGATCCGCCCCCTATATATATATATATATATATATATACACACCGGTGATCCTGTCAAGGATCCCGGATTGAAGAAAAAATGGTGTTTTTGAGGTTTTAAAAATTGGTTTTGCATAATCCAAACCGTCCAATGTGTTTAAAAGGTGTTTTTAAGGGGCCCCGCGAGAAATCATCAAAAAAAAAATACCGGGAAGGGCTTGATCCAAACAGTTTTTCACAAAAACTGTATATTCGGATCGTGAAAATTTGATCCGGAACTACGAGTCCTGGATTCGGGATCCCTGACTGGATCGGGACTCTATATCCCGCGAGAAATCATCAAAAAAAATACCGGGAAGGACTTGATCCAAACAGTTTTTCATAAAACTGTATATATACAGTTTTTGTGAAAAATTGCTTGGATCAAGCTCTTTCCGGTATTTTTTTTTATGATTTCTCGCGGGGACCCTTAAAAACACCTTTTAAACACATTGGACGGTTTGGATTATGCAAAAACAATTTTTAAAACCTCGAAAACACCATTTTTTCTTCAATCCGGGATCCTTGACAGGATCACCGGTGTATATATATATATATATATATATATATATATATATATATATATATATATATATATATTATCTGTCAAGGATCCCGGAAATCCCGGATTGAAGCGTTTTGAAGCATTTAGAAAATGTTTTTGGAAAATCCGAAGCCGTCAATGGTTCAAAAGGTGTTTTCCAAGGTCCTGGGAAATCTTCAAAAAAATACTCGGAAGGGCTTGATCCAAGCATTTTTTCGCAAAAAATGTACATTTACAGTTTTGCGGAAAAATGCTTGGATCAAGCCCTTCCCGGTATTTTTTTTTGAAGATTTCCCGCTTGGACCTTGGAAAACACCTTTTGAACACATTGGACGGTTCGGATCGTCAAAAAAATATCGGGAAGGTGGAGTCCCGGATTCGGGACTCCCGGACTTGATCGGGCCTCTATATATATATATATATATATTATTATTATTTTTTGCTTTTTTCAGTGTGACGCTTCAACGCGTGATAGCCACATAGGCCCATCTCATACTCTATTTGATTATGCGGAATATTTTACAACGGAGGAGGTGAGTGTTAATATTTATATCCTTTCAAATGTGGAAGTCTCGATATGGACTTGCTTGTTATTTTTATAATGACCGTAGGTGTTTGCCACGGATGATGCCTTAAAAGATTGGATAAAAAGTACTAGTCAAGCACACGGTCATATGACTGTTACCAAGTCCTCTGAGAAAGCCGTAAAGTGTCGTAGGCCAAGGATGAGATTTGCATGTGAACGAAGTGGGAAGTATAGGAAGTGTGTGAAGAAGTCTGATGATGTTGATCGGGTTGTGAAGAAGAGAGTGCGCACCACAGGATCAAAGAAATGTGAGTGCCCCTTTGAATTGAAATGTGTACAGACTTATGATGGGTGGACCATTACTGTATTGAACGGCACCCTCATTGCTCCACTTATAATGTTGTCCTTGTCCATCTCTCTATGCACCAATGTCCTTATACATTATTTGTAATTTTTCAATTTGGTCCGCATGGGGTATGCCCCTTGTACACATGTACACAACTTTTTTAAGTTGAACGCAGCCTTTACTGTTTCATATTTTGATTTCTACATTTTATGTTTCATTCCAAATTTTAAGTTTTGAATTATTAGTTAATGGTATTCAATTTTTAACATCTGAACCTTAATATTCAATTTTTAACATCTGAATCATTGAGTGTAATTCATATTCTAAAAATCAAAATCTGGTACTCTTTCTTTTTAGTTGAGAAAAATGGAGTGTAATTCATAATATGAAAATTGAAATCGTTGTGAGCATGGTACTCTTTCTTTTTTATTTTAGACGCAACCCCAATGTGCATACATGATATGGGAATGCAAGGTGTACTTACAACATGTATGGATAAATAGTGAGTAGGAACACTAGACTAGACTGAACTAAGATTTGTACATGGTTTCTACCATAACCAGTTCTGTAACATCTATCGTCAAATTTTCTGAAACCACATTACAAAACAAACATCGCCCAAAAGGCTTTGTCTTGGAAAACAAAAACGAAAAAAAAGAAACCCCTCAAGTCTTCAAAAATGAGCAGGAGCTTTTCACCAAGAGAAAACTTCAGCTAACTATGCTACACTCGCAATCGTAGTATATACAAGAGAAAACACATCAATTTCCTGCAAAACAATAATGAACAGATTGTCAGGAACTAATTGTATAAACTTAAAAGATTCAATTTAATTGACACATCAATTATAGTCTGTTGTATGCACATATTTGCGACCGTGAGTTTACTTGATCAATTAACATATGAACCTTAATATTCAATTTTTAACATCTGAACCATTAAGTGTAACTCATATTCTAAAAATCGAAATCTGGTTCTTTCTTTTTAATTTGAGACGTAACCGCAACCGTGCCATACATGACACGGTAATGCAAAGTATAAAGAGAGAGATTCAATTGTGGGTTGATGTCAAGTTACAGCTCTATAATGATAGGAACTCTGAAGCATGCACATCTATTTGAATTTTGGCATTTGGAACCGATTTGAATCAACTTTCGATTTACAGATTTTACAGGTGAGCCTAGTCTTGAAAGAGGACATTGTCTCGCATCCAGCATCTGTGACCTGATGCCTTTACAAATATGTGCTGGCAACCACGCATTTACGAAACAAAGGACAACAACTGTCAAGAAGGGCATACCCTTCTATTTACAACAAAAGAATGCAAACAATACTTCCTTCTTAAAACAACACATAACTTAAAAATTAGCTTGTACTTCGCTAATTCTTACCGTCAAATGTCAACTTAATGCCACATTGTACAAAACCTAATACCTATACTGAAGTACATGCACACTTACTATGATAAACTGACCTGATTCAAATGAACAACAATTCAACTGCCATTGTCAAATTAATTTCGTATACTAGTTCAGACAAATAGACAATGCCAGTTAAAAATTCAGAACCGAGCTCCACATATGGAAGTATCTCGAAAATTAGGGTTGAAAACGAGCTGAGTCAAGCTTGGCTCTTTCAAAACTCGTCTAGCTCGAGCTTGAGAGCTTGATATGGGAGGAGGGGAGGCTGCTGTGCAAGGATTGCACAGCAGCTGCTGTGCAACTCACAAACGGCACCGTTTTGTGCCAATTCAATTGGTTTGTAAAATGCAATCTTGTGGGACCCACCTTCGGGTCCCACACAAATGTTCGAGCTCGGCTCGTTTATCATCGAGATGTTCGGCTCGTTTATCATCGAGATGTTCGAGCTCGGCTCGTTTACTAAACAAGCTTAATACTCGAGCTCGAGCCACACCCATCCCATAATGAGCCGAGCCAAGCCTCGATCTGCTACTGATCAGGTCGGTGAATCTTTTTTTTTTTTTTTTTGTGCGCGCGCGCTAAGCAACTCGGAGAACTTTTGGCAGCTCATCTCCTAAGGACGTGAAAATCTAAGCAAAACCAGACTAGATCTAATAACATTTCGAAACAGATAAAAATAACATTTCGAAACAGATAAAACTAAATTGGAACGAAGAATTCAAGTAAGAGAGTAAAACCTAACAGATGATCTTCCACCAGTGCCCTTACAATTTCTAAGAAACCATAATATGGGCAAGCTTGAAGTACCATCCAAAACTTGGTCAATACTTAATCCCTATAACATTGGGTATTGGGCACCAAACGTAGTTCAGAACATAAATCGACCAAACAAATTTAAAATCTTGAAGAACCATCCAAAATTTGGTCAATACTTACACAATCTCGATGATGCTCTTGACCTTGGGCGCGTAGAGTGGGTACACGACGGCCTGTCTAGTGGCGACCTCCAGCTGGGTCTTCCCTTCGCAGAAGGCGGCGGCAATTGCTGAGGGATAGGAGAGGTCTTTGTTGTGTCGAAAGGCGTCGAGGATTCGACGCTTGGCGTACTCTCTGATGTTGTAGTTGGTGAATTTACGGGATGTTCGGAGGAGGGAGTGGAAGAGTGAGAGAACCTCAGAGCGCCCTGGCGGTGGCACGAGGGATGCCATTGATGTGTGTGTGTGTGTGAGAGAGAGAGAGAGAGAGAGAGAGAGAGAGAGAGAGACCACAATTTCTAGAATTCTGAGGGAGGGTTCCGGAGGTGAGGCGGTCATGGAGGTGGGGGTGGTTTTCTGAGCCCTAAGAGGAGGAAGACGACTGATTGTGAGAGGAGGAAGGAGATGAAAATTGATAGGAGGGGTAGTTTGGGTAGAAATGAAATGTTATGTTAGGGAGGAGAGGGGTAGATTGGGAAAGTTTTGGAAAATTATTGTTTGTATTTAGTAAAAAATGGGTTCAAAGGTAGTAATTTCAATTTTCAGTTTTTAGTGGGTTGCAGTTAGCTATTC
This sequence comes from Vaccinium myrtillus, assembly GCA_016920895.1. Taxonomy (NCBI): domain Eukaryota; kingdom Viridiplantae; phylum Streptophyta; class Magnoliopsida; order Ericales; family Ericaceae; genus Vaccinium; species Vaccinium myrtillus. Next base: position 19,507,680 of record CM029273.1, on the reverse strand, counting down.
CTCGGTTGCGAATAGAATTAACCGGGGTGTTATATACACCTCAATACCCCCCGTAAAATTACCCTACTACCCACCCTTATCCCCCTTGTCCCTTGCCCCTCCCTCCATTGACCGTATTTAAAAATAAAACCGAACTTCATTTAAATGTTTTACGAGTCCTTGCGATTTTCTTCGGATAAAAAAATAAAGTACTTTTGCGCATAATTTTTTAAGAATTTGACATTGTTGGCTTGCTTTACAATATCCTTTGGATCAAAAAATTAAATACTTCGGCATTATTTTTTTTTTGCACGAAATTAAAATACTAATCGAGATCTTTAATTCAATACAAAAAAATTAGAAATTTTTTATACCTTAGAAATTGATATTGTTTTAACATGTATTAATTTTTGTTTTAACAAGTTTTAGAAAAAAAATTAAAAAATAAAAAATAACGGTCCAACCAAGCAGATGTATTATAAAATAAAAAATAGCATGTTATTGCATTAAATATACTTACGCAAAAATTTAGGTGGTATAGAACATTATTAAAATGAATAATTAAAAAATATTAATTAAATCTTATAATTTTGGATATTAATAAAAGGAATTATTAAATCATATTTACTCACAAATATAATTAATTTAATTAGTCTTGTATTTATGTATTTATTTTATCATAAAATCTAATATAACCCATGCACAAGGGCAAATAAGTCATTTGCCAAGTTTTTACATCATTCACCCAACTTTATCCCCTTTTATCACAAATTCATCCAAATCATGTACTATTTAATCCCCCTCCATAACATCAATGTGGGTCCACCCTTACCGATTAATACCCCTTACTATCTTATCCCCATTTACTAGTTAATCCCACCAAAACTTATCCCGCATCCAATCGGGCCCTAAGTGAAAATGACCGACTAAACAACATATTAAGTTGTAAAGACTGCAGTTCCAGTTTAATATAAATAAATAAAAATATTGTGGGGTGGTGGATTACGAAGGGCTCAAATGGTTCAATCCGTCTTTCCTAGCTCCTTATACCTGCAAAACGTAAAAAACTTAGTACCACTCCGGCTATAAACGACGGAGGGTACTCCGAAACTCAAGTTAGTACAAGGAAGAGAGGAGAGTACAAGGTAGTAGTCAGATAAGAAACGACAATCCTCCCCTAGAATGTGGTGCACTTCACAATGATCTATACCCTACATTAAGTATTGGTTCAACCTAGCTGGTATGCTATTTCTGTCCTTGTTTTTCATTAAAGTCTTCTGGATCAATCTAAAAAACTTCAGAAAAATTTCCTTTCAGCTATTTGAGGACATGTATTTTAGTTAGCGGAATAAATTTCTCATTTGTGTGCTTACCTAACTAAGCGCTTAGTATTATGAGAAGTGGGAACCAATTTTATCAAAAAAGAGCCTTTAATTTTTTCCATCTGCATAAAGGCTTTAACATGCATCTACATTAATAATTAGCATCTTCATGGTGAATTGAGAGTTCTAGCTTCTTGGCTACTTCAAACTGACTGATTGCAATTCGGGTCATCAGACTGTGGATATATAGAGGTCTCAAAATCACCCGGAGCCGAGAATGCAAAAATTGTTAGGATTAATGCCCTCAGAATCAATAAATTTGTTATTTTTGGTTTATAGTTAGAGCTTCACTTTATTGTTATAAAGTGTTTTTATTTCATACATTGGATATAATTCATGAGATGGATATAAAAGTCTTAAATTACATTGGATATGATTTATGTATGTGAATGTGATTTACCTACAGGAGATATAAATCATAATTGCTTGTAATTTAAATTATTCACGGTAGCTGATAAAAAGCACTATCTATCAGGTCAACTGCAATATGATTAACTTCTACTCCCTCCGTCCCTTTTTAATTGATCCACTTGGGAAACGTGTATTTTTGCGGATGTTTAAAAATGTACTTTCGTATATCGTTTTTAAATTTTTTTTGGCACCAAATTAAAGTACTCAATGAGCACTTTAATTTGGTATAAAACGAATTATAAAGTTATTTAGAGAAATATGTTTTTTAAGGGTTTGAAATTGCACGTATTCCCATATGGATCACTTAAAAAGAGACGGAGGGAGTATAAGATAGAATTATCCATCTCAATCATTGAAGTGAAAGACTTCAAGTTAATATATTGGTGTATTCAGTATACATTGAAGGACCGCTATAAGAGTCACATTATTTTAACGACTGTCAAATTAGTGTGAATCTTTTTTTTTGCACGGCAAAAGAAATTTTATTGCTCCATATAAAACAGATACAATAAAGAAGGGGCAAAGAATTGAGGCATCACAACGAGAGGAAAAAATCCCAACTAAGTTGGCACCTAACCCTCACAACAATCATATGCCACTAAACCCCAAGCATGGTTGGCAAGAGTTCAACCAGCCTAGCCCAAAAAACAAAAAACCCAGAACATACAAACCTCACCAATCCTAACAAAGTTAGAGTATGATCATCTAATAAGACAAGTCTAGTACATTACAAAGACGTCTAAATGAGAGAGTAAGAGCAGATGAACACCATTGACCAATCATCATTGACAAGTCTTCAAGCCTTCAACCTTCGAGATGAAATCATTGGCTATGGATAGCTCAATCTCACCAAAATCAAAGAGAATCAGAATTCATTTTAGCAGATGAAACTAGCGAAAATGAACTCAGAAAGCATCTAATTCAGAAGCACAATCCATGTCAACGAGACTTCACAAAGATGAGGCTAGCACACGGCCAAGAGCAAATAGGCAAGCTAACCATGGGGCATTACGTAGTGAATCTTATTTGCTAATTGTAATTCACCCTTAATCTTGAGAAAGTTAATGAACTCAAATTTCTATTCTATGTCACTTTGATTCACCAATGAGTGAGGTCTTATTTGATCAACACCTCGGTGAGTTGGATGATTTATGTTAGGAATGTGAGAACATTATTTTCAAGATGCATGGAATGCACTCTCTATTTTAATATAGAGTATAATGTCCCCTTGAGTTAGTTCACTGAATTAGTCTTTGGAATCTAGTACTAGTCATTTTAATGAAAAGTTAGAATGTTTTTCTAGACTAAAAGTGAGTGAACTAGCATTCAATGGAATTAAAATATAAGTATGCTTTGGTTTGACAGTATTTTATTATGATCAATTACTGCTTGTGGACATTGCGTAATGAAGGGGTTTGATATTATGGTGTAGCATTTAACGGGTAATAATATATTAATTCTTGAGGCCTAGAGTTCAGCCATAATTATATAGTGGAATTAATTATGGTTTAATTGGACCACTGTAGACACCCCGATTTTGACCCGAGAAACTTATCAAGCAACCCCGATGATGAAAATGCCGGATAAGAGCACACAGAGCTTGATTGTGAACTTGAAAACCCCTCCAAAACCTCTCCAAAATAAACCCAACCATACACCACCTTCTAGTACATTCAAAACCCTATCTTTTGATATATAATATGTCCCAATCCATTTTGAAATGAGGGAGATGTGCACATTTTACCAAAACAACTTATTTTCTCAACCTTCTGAGGGTAAAATGGTCACATATTTTGATGTACAAATCATATTGGGTTCAAGCCACTTGGGTTAAAAAGAAGACTTGACAATCTTTCCAACGCTTCAAACCATGCACAAAACGGAGTTCGGTAGCACCCGGAATGGCCCCGCAAAGTTTGGAATTTTGTGTTGTCTCCAAGTCCAGGCGCCTGGATTGGATGATTCCAAGCGCCCACATTGAATCCGGGCGCCTAGATTCGATCAATATGGGCGCCTGGATTCACTCCAGATACTTGATCCCCAAGGTCAAGTGAGTGGGGAGGAGCGTCTTGGAGGATTCTTTGGGGATTTTTTTGCAGAAATCTGTTAAAGTATAGTGGAGGGAATATAGGGTACCCTATTGCCCCCTAACCTTGACCCCTAAGAGGTCCCAGTGGCCCCTTTTGAACCCTTCTTTGCCTATTTAAACACCCCTTGTCCCCCATTGCAAAGAAGATCAGTTCTCCCCTCTCTCTCATGCTGCTGCAAAAATTTCCAGAAGCTCCATCCTAGTTAATCCCTCTCTAATTCCTTTACTTTCAAGCATAAAATCCACTCTTTACTACACCAAATCCATGTATCTTCATCACCCATAATCAAATCCCAACCATTCCACCTACAATCAGTCTAGTACACTTCCAAGAGCCAAAATTCAGTCCATTCAACCACCAATAGCCTTCCTAAAATCAAACCCAAGTTCATCAATCAAAGCTTTGCAAGGTAGTTATCTACCAAAAGTGTTCAAAAAGGCCCTGAGGGGAACTCAACCAAGTTCTTACTAGTCTTCTATACCAGCGGAGGGCTTGGGAGAGGTCTGAATCACATCAAGAAAGAATCTGTTTTATGCATCAGTGCTTAATCCAGGCGCCTGGATCAGCTCTTTCCAGGCGCCTGCATTGACTCCAGGCGCCTGGATTCCATCCTCCTTGTCATATTTTCTGCTTTCTTTTGCATTTCAATCAGTCCATGGGAGATCATTTGCATACATTGATACTGGGTTAATCATTTCTCATGCTTAAATCTTCATTATAATGTACATTTGGAGTGTGTTGAAGGCAAAAACCATGTTCAATAAAGGGGTAATTATGGGTAAAAAGAAGGCTTGCATATGCTAATCAATCATTCTCAAATCTGATCATTGGGATTCCAAATAAGTGTGGGAAGATCTTTTATTGCATTCAAGCATTTCTATGACATTCAAGCTCATTGTTAGCATATTCATTATACCAAATATTAAGATCATTTTGCATTCTTTCTTTCTATTTTATGGTCATAAACCTGTTTAATAGTTCATCATATGCATAGAAGATCATAATGCTTGCTAAGAATCAGTTTGACATGTTTCATTGCATCCATAAAGCATTTAAAAATTGTGGTTTGTTAAGTTGATCTTAAGGTCCATTTCATCCATAGAACCATTAAACATCATTCTGAACATGTGAGAGTAGGTTAAGAGTATTACACTTGGTGTTTACTGTGGAAAATGAAGCTTTGGGATTACTGTCTGGTAGGCCATCCAGGCGCCTGGATTGTCCCATTCCAGGCGCCTGCATTCAATCCAGGCGCCTGGATCTGCCTAATCCAGGTGCACAGTATGCAGTCCAGGTGTGCATGGCGTGGTGTTTGTGTGTCCATTTTGGGATCTTTTTGAGTCATTTAGTCACACTTTCTTGCATTTCATGAGGAGAAATTTCATTTTCATGCATTCATATTAGAGATAATATTCAATTTATTTTTAAGTTGAATTATTGGCCAAGAAATCCTCCTTTATATATACATCTCTTTATGTCTTGGAAAAGAAACAACAAAAGGTGTAGGCAACTTTTCTCCTAAAAATCTAGAGAGAGTTGAGAGAAGAAAGAGGGAGGAAAAATCTTGGGTTCCCACAAACCCTTTGGCTATTGTTCTCTTGGGTCATAGGGTTGATGATCTTTGGTGTGCAGGAGGCTCCAGTTTTTTGAACTAGAAAGGTAGAACCCTAATCCTTCTTCATGAAACTATACGTATACGTAAGAAGTAGATCCGAAATAATTTTTGAAACCGTATTTTTTCCGCAATGGTTTTTTGGAAACCAACAAAAATGTCTACATTAAATGTGACTCTTTGCAAGCCATGTAATTGCGAAGGAAGGAGCCCTGCCAGGCTGCCAAGTAACCCTCAAATAATGTGTGACTTTTACAGACATTTTGTGTTTGAAGGGGCCTTGAGGGTGGACATTTAAAGGGACTAGCCATGTATGTTTATGTTTTTTGGGTGGTGATGTGTTTTAAACCATTCTTTTATATTTCTTAAGTAGGCAAAGAATAGATAGTCTTGTAGTATTTGGCTTCTTGCTACTCGATCGGCCTGCATGATGTTGGATATTGTGGGACTTTTCTGAACAAAGAAAGTTTCATTTTTGCCTTTATTTCATATTGTTTACCCAAAAAAAAAAAAAAAAACTTTTTCTTCGATCTTTATGTATGTGTGGGTTCACTTGTGATGGATATCCGTGCATGCATATTATATGGGCCTAAAAGGAAATCCTGTGTGCTCATAAAAAGTACTCCGCCAAGACTCTTTCAGAAAACTAGTTAGCCAGATGCATGGGAGATTGGCAGCTGCCAAGGAGTGCAAATCCGCCAAATTTAACAGGGATCATCGCATGTACTGCATGCCCATAATCCTATAGAAGTAGTACTAATATTTTCTTTTTCCTTGTTCTGGGTCAATGTGTTTTGACATAAAATATTCGTAAAGATTGAGTTACGGTTTTGATAAGATTACCGTTTTGACAAAGATTGAGTTGCGGGACTGTAGCAATTATTTAGCCATTCAACAGCACGTTTTTATTAGTATAGTATCCTTCCATATATAGAGAAAGAAAAGCCTAGATCTTCAATCACATGCTTAACTTAGAGTATGTGTGGTGACTGCATGTTTTCCTTGATTAGACCTCCTGAACGTAATGATGACTCGCCTAACCACTAGGATTGTCCTGCACAAGCAACACCCATGCCATACCTAGCTGGAAAGCAAGTGAAAGAGGGGCTATGGAGGGAAAGTACAGAAAGAGCATCAAAGAAGTGAAGAGCGGCATACCATTTAGAGTTGATCGTTTATATCTTTTATGGAATTCTCATGGCTTATCCACCAAGCTAGCACGTTCATGAGCACCCAAGGTTGATCACATCCAGACATTACAACATATTTTACATATCAAGGGCAAAAGAGTCATTTTTCAATTGGTTTCTCGGGTACGGTCCTCAAACCCGGGTGGCGACTCCATTCAATCAATCAAACCATTTTTTCAAACCAAATCAATTTCGTGGACAACTCCCGCGGGGTGTTCACAAGCTGGCGACTCCGCTGGGGACTCTGGTTAATATATATTTTAGTATTTTTACACTTATGTGTAATTTTATTAAAATATGTATTAACCATCGAGAGCTAAGCTTGAAAAATGTTTATGGGATTTTGAAAATGTTATTTTTATGGACTTTTGCATTGCACGTGCATGGTTACTAGCCCTCGCTGACGTGTTTTGGCAATCCCGCCCGGTTTGCCGGTGACAGGGAATCCCGAAATGCTCAGCACCCCCCGACTTTGATAAGTCATAATTGTCGCTATTACCATCACCTTGCGGGATCCTTGGTGGTGGGAGACAGCTTTGGCTTTGAGTCCGGGGTACCCTTTTCAAACCAAAACCAGCCTTTGCATATAGATAACCGAAGAACTCCACGCTAGGTGACCAACCCATGTGTTAGGATTATGTGTTCCATCTTGTTATGTGCTATATGTTACCGTTTTCCTTGGCATGCCATACTGCATACATACATACACTTGCATCTGTACATATTCATGTCTCATGTGCTGTCAGTTTAGCATAAGCTAGTGTAGACACCCCAATTTGATACCCGTGCATCCCCAATGACGAAAGAACGATCAAACTACCTTGGAGCATGTCCAGAAAGTTGGGAACCTAGCCACACAGACCGTACAACTCCTGTCTCAAGCCGTACGACTCACCATTTTCTTTACAAGCCGTACGGCTCCAACATACAAGCCGTACGGCCCCTCTTGGGAGCCGTACGGTGGGTATCGTTATCCTCTGCAAAAAAATCTCAAAAGATCGTGCGTTCAGGAATCTCATCATCGCCCGCCGGAGAATATCATCATTTTTATTCTCTTCCTCTGGTTATAAATAGAAGCAACCTCCCCAGAAAAAGAGGACACAGAGAGAGAATCCCCGTTCAGTTTTCCGACGAAATTTTCATTCGAAATCACTAGTAAATTTCCCGAAACTTCGCATTTTCCATTTTCTTTCAATTTCTCTAAACCAAATCCTCCATACCACTCCAAACCATACCAAATCTTGATTTTATAGCTCAGGCTCGAAGAATCCGAGGTTTCCAACATCTGTTTCAAGTTCCAGAAAGGTACAAAAATCGTTTTCAAGCTACGATTCTCAATCGCGGCTCTCTCGAGGGTATCCCCGAGTTGATAATGGTTTCAACAACCATATCTTAACTCGGTAAATCATTTTCAAAACAAAAACTGACTTTCCGGAGCCGTACCGGAAGTAAATTTTACTTCAACAATTCGTTTTCGAACAAGAACAGTTTATTTGGGGCTGACTTGAAAGAGGAAAACCAAACTTTGAACGTGTTTTGGACTCACTGGTCCGGAAACAAAATTTTCAAAAATGTAGTCGTACGCAAGCCGCACGGCTTGCAGTACCAACCGTACGGCCTCAGTGGAGGAGCCGTACGGCTCCTATGTAAAATAAAAATCTCTCCTCTGTTTCTCCTCTGTTAACCCCCTGTTTTTCTGTTCGCTCAAAACTTTCTTCTTCTTCTTTTTTTTCTTTCTTTTTAACGTCTTCCGTTATTACTATTTAGTCTTTGTATTTAATTTTTTATTTCCGTTATGGTTTCGTTATTTTATTTGTATATTTATTTACAGTCTCCATAACAAAATATTTTCTACAAAATTCCACAAATTATTTAGTAAAGACCGGGAATTTCCCGGGCGAGCGGGGTGCATTTTTTTAACAAAACCTTCCCCGCGCGTAACCTGGCTTCCGAATCCAAAAGAATCTTTTCGCAGATCAAACCTTTTCCAAAACGGCATGAGAGTCAACAATTATTCTTAAACGGTTTCTCGGGTACCAAACCTTTTCCAAATTTAAACCCCGGGTGGCGACTCGCACTTTCGTTTTCACGATTTTCAAGTCAATCGTACAAAAGAGCCGCGTGGCCCAGTGTCCACAAAATGGCAACTCCGCTGGGGACGATTCTAAATTAATTCTTATTTTGGTATTTTACACATGTAAAACTACCCCCGAAAGCTTGACAAAACGAACGCGCCCCGCGTGACCGAGAAAGGAATGGTGCGATAACAGGGCTACGCCCGACCAATCCGGACTAGAACTTTCCCGGTTATTTGCTTGTGTGAAATTTCAAAATAAAAATTAATTTATTGGTGAGCCAAACTTGAAAAATAATGGTGGGATTTTTGAAAATATTTTGTTATCAAAACTTTTGCATTGCACGTGCATCGATGTTGGATAAGCCCCGTCGCTGCGTCTTGGTTACCCTACCCGGCTTGCCGGTGTTAGGACATCCCAAGATTCTCGGCAACCCCGGACGATGATGAGTAGCCTGCCATTTGACCTTTGCCATGCAGTACACTTGGCACTGGGAGGCAAATATTGACTCTAGTCTATGGAACCCCCTTTAACCAAAACCCGGCCTTTGCATATAGTAAGCCGTAGTACCTTCCAGCCTAGGACAGGGATCCACAGGGTAGGACTATCTGTTATATCCTGTTTACCTGCTATCTGTTTATCTGTTAATTGCTCTACGTACGTTTTGTTTGCCTGTCAATTGTTCATCCATCTTTGTATATATCACTCATGAACATACTGTCTCCATTTTTTTATGCATGGTAGCTTTACCTTAGGTCGTTACATCATGTCTGCATACATAGGGATTGCCCTAACAATCACGCATTGTGTTGCATAGACGAGAATTCCTCTCTTCAAAAAACAAAAAAAAAATCAGTCAAAAACAAAAATTTCCAAAAAATGCTACAACTGGCTCCCTTTCCCAAAATAAAATACACATTTTCTTTGTGATAGAGTCATCATGTCTGGCGCACCATACAAGCGATTCAAGTCTACCCTCACCACCCACCAAGGGGCGCCCGTGTGGATAATCGAGGAAGTTCAGCCCGAGCAACCTCCATGCAAGCCAGAAGAGCCTCAATCAGGAAAACTCAACATAGAAGACCATATGAGGGAAGAACTCGATCAGAAACTCAGTTTGCTGGCCGAAGCCAACTTGCCAGGAGTGTCTCTCCAATGGGATGAAAATGAAGGATGGAAATTTTGCTTTCCAGAAGAGCCAGAGCCAATGCCAGAAAAGATCACCTTGATGATGGAACAGGACGACGGGGAGCTCACAGCTATGCCACCCGTGAAATACTTCGATGCCAACGGCCAGCCCGTCTACTACTTGGAAAACCCAGTCACGGGCCACAAGTATTGGGACGAGTGTGAATGTGATGTGTGCTTTGCAGATTGCCTTCTCAATAATGATGGCATGACCCCGCAGCAGCTCAAGGATCAATGCAAGAAGGAAGACCCCAAGGGAAAAGGAAAAGCTAATGAAACAGGATCCTCCGCAGGGTCGACATATCCGAATCATCCCTCCTCTTAAGAACAAGCTTTCAGAGCCAGAAATGATCATGCAATGATCAAACCCAGCCAGCAGGGCTTCTTTTGAAGAATCAAACCAGCTTGTGATTCTTAGCACCTTTGATTATCGAGTCTGTTGCCGTTTGATTATCGAGTCTGTTGCCACCAGATGTGAATATCTACTGACTTAATCCAGCCAGTAGGGCTTGTTTTGAAGAATCAAGCCAGCTTGTGATTCTTAGCCTTTGATTATCGAGTCTGTTGCCGTTTGATTATCGAGTCTGTTGTCGAGTCGGTCGTCATGTCAGTTTGTAAATATTCCATGCTTTTAATGAAAAGACCTTTTGAGAAAAAGAGCCAAATTTGTAGTCCTGAACTACGTCACGGCCTGATTCCTCTCCATGGGGATACGTAGGCAACCTCCGGTCCGGCCGTTGTTTTCATAAATCATGGGAATTTGAATATATCCAACAAAATAAGAAGGAAATTGGGGCAATCCTTTCATGCATCATGCATCATGCATCTTTCTCTTGTACATAGACTCTCTTCCATTTTGCACATACATTACACACTGCATCCCTGAGTTCTGTTTGTGCATATTCATCAGCACTAACCATTGGCAAAAGGAAGAGAAACCTCATACCGGGCTGGGTTCGAATCCCCGAACAGCGATTAGTTCGAACTGAGTCAGGAACAGAACAGTCAACCAGGAGTTCAGCTATGTCGGGAGAAACAGATGAAATTCAGCTTCTTAAGGATGCTTTAGAGGAGCAGAAAGCCAACAACGCAAAGCAGATGGCCGAAATGATGCTCATGATTAAGAAATTAACTTCTCAACTCCCGCCACTAGTAGGAGACTCAAGCAGTCAAAACATGGAGTCAGTATTGACCAAGTTAGCTAAACTCGAGGAGTCTGTTCAGAAACAGGAGAAAATAGCGGCTACAGGAATTGACACGGAGAAGTTGTGCCTTTTCCCGAATGCAAAGCTCCCCGACAAGTTCAAACCAATGGATTGGGACAAGTTTGACGGCAGTGGTGACCCGAAAGCTCATCTGCAAACATATGTGGGTACTTTATCCATGTATGACGTTGGAAAGGATGCAATGGGCCAGATGTTCCAGCAAACTCTAACTGGGCCTGCACTCCGCTGGTTTCTAAATCTGGATATCTCCAAGAAGAGGACATGGGAGGATATTGGGGCAGCCTTTGTCGCCCAATACAATTACAACATTCAACTTGAGATGACTGTCCGGGAACTGGAGTCAACCAAGATAGGAAAGAATGAGTCCTTCGCTGACTTTGTTAAGAGATGGAGAGGAAAAGCCTCTCAGGTGATGGAACGGCCTTCAAAAAAGGAACAGATGAGAATTATCACTAGGAATCTAGAACCAGATTTTGCCAAGTACTTGGTAGTCTTTCAGACCACTGCTGACTTCAAGACTTTCTATGAAGCCGGTCTGGCAGTTGAAGATGCTCTCCGAAGCGGCATATTTGAGAAAGGTGAATCCACCCCTAAACCAAGACGAGTTTACTCTGGCAACAGCAACACCTTGTTTGGACCCAGCAACTACAATCAAAACCAAGCCAGCTCTTCCAATCCCAAACCAGTCAAAGCCGAACCTATTAAGCAGATCGCAACCCAGTCATGATTCCAGCAAACGGCTCCCCCACCAAGAAGAGAATTTCACCCACTCCCATTTCCCCTTGTCACAGTATACAAAAAACTACTTGACAAAAACCTCATCCAGCCACTCGAACCTCGAGAGCCATCCAAAGAGCTTCCTCCTAACTATAACCCAAACACCTATTGTGCCTACCACCAAATGCCTGGCCATCATACCAATAACTGCATCTGTCTCAAGCATAAAGTCCAAGATCTTGTGGACGATGGAACCCTTCCTCTCCCGGATTAAAAACCCAACACCATTTCCAATCCTCTACCAAAACACAAGCATAACACCCAAGCTGGCCAAATATCCTTCATCTCCACTACAAAAGACCTCACCTCCACTAAATTTGACCCTAGCCTCTATATCATCACAACTACAGAACCAAAACCCGTTGCCCCCCTGCCAGAGGATCTTGAGATCTACTTCCTTTCATATGCCAGTACGATGCAAAATCCAAGATGGAGTGACATTGTGGAGGAAGAAGAATGGTCCATGAGCGATCAAGATTGGGAGGAATCCCGACAAGCATTGTTCGGTTCTTTGCTAATCTCCGGGGACTCGAGCCAATTCATCATCCCCGAATTTCTTGATAAACCCATCGTTCACATGCCGGAAGGTTCCCATGTCTGTCGGATTGATGTTTCCGAGCAGGACAAAGAAGAAAGGAATACAAATCCCCTAGGAGAAATGTTGACTCGAGACAGACATCCAGCAGACAGTATTTCACCTCTTGCACGCTTCAGAGAAGAGGGTCGTTCTGTCATAGAAGCCGCCTTCGGAAACCAAGATTGGTTCCCACAAGCATACATCAATGACGGATCTTTGCCTCATCCGTCAGCACCATTCCCGCCGTCGTCCAATGTATCGATACTAGTCACCGACCCTGTGGCTACCATCTGGGATGAAGAAGCAGTAGTCGATATCCGAGTAAGCGATGACGAGATATGGACTGTCAACAAGGCCATGCTAGACCCATCCTTTTGGCAAGACTCCGAAGTAGACAGCCTCAAGACAAAAATGGAAGCAATAAAAGTCGGGGAACAAAGGGCCAGAAATGATCTGATGAACTTCTGGGCCGAGGATCAAGAAACAATGCAGAAAAGGGAAGCAATCAGGGTTGGCAAACGGAAGGTCAATGAAGAATACATGAATTTCTGGGGTGAAAATCAGGAGTTATGGGAAGAAACGGTCAACAGAATAACCAGAAGTGGTCGAATCTACCAGCTGGCCCATCTTTAAGGAAGGAATCCCTCCAACCATGCTGCGACAGAAGATTTTGTTTGGGATGATCCTATCCTCGAGGACACAGTTACTAACCATCCAGAAGTTATCATCCAACAGAACTCGGCTGCTAAGCCACCACCAAAGAATTCCCCGGTAACAAATGTTCTGATTCAGAAACAGCTCGAACGAACCCCAGCCTCAGTGTCTATTTGGGGGTTGCTTTCTTCATCTCGTGAGCACCGTCAGAAACTAATTAAAGCTCTGTCAAACATGGAGGTGCCACCAGACACTCCTCCTGAAATGATGGTAGCTTTGCTTACACCAACCCGCGCGAAGCATGTTGTAGTTTTCACTGAAAAGGATCTGTCGCAAGAAGGAGCCGGTCACAACAAGCCATTGCACATTACTCTGAAGTGCATGGAAAAATGGGTCCCAGTTGTGTTATTGGATAATGGATCTGCCTTGAATGTCTGTCCTCTGCGTATAGCTTATAGTTTAGGTTTTAAGAACAAGGATTTCTAGCCGTCGAATCTTGGAGTACGTGTTTATGACAATACTCAACGAGACGTGATTGGGACCATTCAATTGGGAATAATGATCGAAGATTTTGAGACTAGTGTTGAGTTTCATGTGCTCAACATTCCCTCATCATTCAACCTGTTGCTGGGCAGGCCATGGCTCCACCGATCAGACATTATGGCTGTACCTTCCTCTCTACATCAGAAAGTTTAGCTCGGACTGGCCACAGGAACCTTGACCATCTATGGGGATTCTGGAATTCGCCCGCATATCCTTGACAATGCTCCCCTACTTGAGATTGCTCACGGAGATGAAGACATCACTCTTGGAGGATATTCTTTTGATACTTCTGACGGGGTATTTACTATCAAGATGGACGACGATTTCTTGTTAAGATCAACGGCCCTGGACATGATGCTGAAAATGGAGTATTTGCCCGGTCTAGGGCTTGGTCGTAACAATCAAGGGATAACAGAGTTCCCTAAGTTTCTGACAAACAACCACCGTTTTGGTCTCGATTATGAATCAACTGACAACAAATCTGGTCATGGTGGGAAAGTACAAACCTGTGCCAGGAAAGGACCTATCCGTTTCATGAAAGCTCCAGAGGCTATCTATCAAGGAGATCCCGAACAATTCTGGGACATGGCGACAAGAACCAAGCTGTCAGGGTTTGAAATATTTGCTAACAACACTTGGGACAGTGATGATGAAACAGAAAAATGGGAGGAGCCGGTCAGGACGCTCCATGTTGACTGGATCAAGGTTCTTGACTCAGGGAATCTTTTATCGCTGTTTGGGGAAGAAAGTCCACTAGGTATGAAAGGGGACGAGCCTGTTGCGACGCTTATTGATTTAAAGCCTGTTGAGGATATGGAGCTGATGATGCTGGGCCAGGAAGCTCTGGGGATGTCACTGCACTCATCATTGATGCCTGTGGAACTTATAAAAATTGCACATTTGTACCTAAGATCATTTACATTGGCACTAATTCTGAGTTTGAGTCTGAGTCCAGCACTGAGTCTGAATCCAGCATTGAGTCAGAACATGAGTCTGTCATCATTCCGCGTCATCACTTCTCTTTTGAGTTTGAGTCCACACTCATGTATCATGCCCCTGGGGGCCCCTTCTTGGCAATAAATGAAATCAACTTTGCTTACCTTGCTGTATCTGAAATAAATTGTGTTGACCCTGACGATGAAGGGATTGAGTTTGAGGAAGAAATTCCGGAAGAACTCCGATCCCTAATCAAAAGGGAAAACAAAAGGCATGCTCAGCCTATAAAAGAAGAAATAATTTTGATAAAATTGAAAGATGAGAATAATCCGCACATGGTTCAAATCGGCTCCGGATTGTCGCCAGAAGAATTCAAGGCCCACTCGGATCTCCTGAAAGAATTCGAGGATGTTTTCGCATGGTCACACGCAGACATGCCCGGTATAGATCCTGAGATAGTGGAGCATCGAATCCCATTGTACCCCGATGCAAAGCCTGTCAAACAAAAGCTGAGAAAGATGAGGCCAGATTAGGTGTTGGAAATCAAGAAAGAGATTCAGCGGTAGATAGATGCAGGTTTCCTTATGGTAACAGAATACCCCCAGTGGGTTGCAAATATTGTTCCCGTCCTTAAAAAGAACGGGAAGATTAGAGTCTGTGTGGATTTCAGGGACTTGAACAAAGCCGGTCCAAAAGACGACTTTCCTTTACCGCACATCGACGTTTTGGTGGATAACACTGCGGGGCATGCACTACTGTCTTTCATGGATGGGTTTTCAGGTTACAATCAGATTCTTATGGCTCCAGAAGATCGTGAGAAAACCACCTTCACCACAGAATGGGGCACTTACTATTACAGGGTCATGCCGTTTGGTTTGAAAAATGCGGGGTCTACATATCAAAGAGCAGCCACAACGTTGTTACACGATATGATCCACAAGGAAGTAGAGGTATACGTAGATGACATGATTGTCAAAGCTAAGGAAAGGGAAGAGCATCTACCTAAGCTCCGGAAGTTTTTCGAAAGAATCTGCAAGTACAGATTACGTCTCAATCCCGAGAAGTGTACATTCGGGGTCACCGCTGGGAAAATGCTCGGGTTCATGATCACCACACGAGGAATCGAGGTAGACCCGTCAAAAATTAAAGCCATTCTGGAAATGAACCCACCTCGAACGGAGAAGGAAATACGAAGCTTCCTGGGAAAGATTCAGTTTATCAGTAGATTCATTGCCAAGTTGACCTCAACTTGCGAGTCGATGTTTCGTCTGTTAAAGAAGGGTGTACCATTCAAATGGGATGATAAGTGCCAGAAAGCTTTCAACGCCATCAAGAAGTACCTTCAGAACCCTCCAGTGTTGATGCCACCCATTCTGGGGCAGCCTCTCATTCTATACGTGTCCGTCACTTCATCAGCCATGGGATGTATGCTGGCACAAGAAGGAGAAGGGAGAAGCGAGAAGGCCGTGTACTACATCAGCAAGAAAATGATGGGATGTGAGGAGCGCTACACTTCATTAGAAAAAGTTTGTTGGGCACTGTTTGGGCTTCTAAAAAACTTAGACACTACATGCTAGCTTATTCTGTAAGGTTGATCTCCCGGATGGATCCTCTTAAATACTTGTTCGAGAAACCGGCACTCACTGGCAAACTGGCACGATGGTTACTCATGTTGGCTGAATTCGACATTAAATATGTCACCCGGAAGATCTGTGGCTGAATTTCTAGCAAATCGTCCCGTGGAAGGTCCTGAGGATGTAGAATTCGAATTCCCGGATGAGAATGTAATGACAATAGCCAACGATGTCTGGATGTTGTATTTTGATGGAGCCGCTAATCAGAAGGGGTTTGGGATCGGAGTACTGCTGATCTCGCAGGAAGGGTCGCATATTCCACTTGCATTAAATCTGAACTTTGAAGTCACTAACAATCAGGCAGAATACGAAGCATGCATCGTCGGGATGGAAGCTGCCCTAGAAGTTGGGGTCAGAAGACTGGAGGTTGTCGGTGATTCTAACTTGGTTGTGTCTCAAGCCAACGGGGATTGGAAGGTAAAAGAAGACAAACTCGAGCCTTATCATAAAGACCTCGAGGATCTGATTCCGCGATTTCGAAAGGTCACATTCACTCATGTGCCGAGGTTGAAGAATCGGTTTGCAGATGCTCTAGCTACTCTAACCTCGATGGTGGAGATACCAGATGGAGTTAAGCTAAGGCCAATCACAATTGAGCAGAGGGACAAACCAGTTTTTGAATATGTCATGATTGTCAATGAACCTGATGACGGTATGCCATGGTATCACGACATTTGGAACTTCATCAAGAGAGGGGAGTATCCAGCAGGAACTGAAACGAAGGATCAGATTGCATTCGGAGACTGGCCTCTCATTACATCATTTGCAGAGGAAAGCTATATCGGCGGTCGCATTGCGGGATGTATAAATTGTGTGTGCATGGTACGGAAGCCACCATGATCATGGAAGAAATTCATGAAGGAGTCTGTGGTCCTCACATGAATGGGATAATGCTCGCAAAGAAGATTCTCCGTCAGGGATATTACTGGTCAACCATGGAAACTGAATGCGTTCGGTACGTGAGACAGTGTCACAAGTGCCAGATTCACGCCTATCTCATGCATGTACCACCGTCAGAGTTACACTCCATGACTTCACCTTGGCCTTTCTCTACCTGGGGCATTGATGTCATTGGCAGAATTACGCCGGCTGCATCTAACGGGCACAAGTTCATCTTGGTCGCAATCGATTATTTTACCAAATGGGTCGAAGCCGCTTCATATGCAACTTTGACAGCAGTTCAAGTCTCCCACTTCATCAAGCAGAACATCATCTATCGATATGGTGTTCCTCAGGTTTTTGTGTCAGACAACGGGGTTCATTTCAAGGGTAGAGCCGCAGAAACTCTCGAAGACTTCGGAATTCAGGTTCATAAGTCAATTGTTTATCGGCCACAAACCAATGAAGCTGTGGAAGCAGCAAACAAAACTCTCAAGACGATACTGGAGAAAACTACTCAGTCTACGAGAAACTGGCACGAGCAGTTACCATTAGCCTTGTGGGGATATCGGACATCCATCCGTACTCCGACAGGGGTAACACCATACTCTTTGGTTTATGGCATGGAGGCCGTCCTCCCAATCGAGCTTGAGGTGCCATCTCTGAGGGTCATGATCGAATCAGAGATCAATGAAGCAGAATGGCAAAACGCAAGGTTTGAAGAACTTATGTTGTTTGACGAAAGGTGTCTTAAGGCTTTGTATCACGTTCAGGGATATCAGCGTCGAATCGCGCGGGCGTTCAATAAAAAGGTCAAATCCAGGAACTTACAAGAGGGGGACATGGTTTTAAAGGAGATCCGAGCTCCGGTTTTCGACCCTCGAGGGAAATTCCGGCCAAAATGGGCAGAGCCATATATCATCAAGAAAGTTCTATCCGGAGGCGCAACTCAGCTTATCGACCTTGACGGTAACGAGTTTACAACTTTGGTCAACATGGACTAGCTCAAGAGGTACTATCCATGAGAGAAGCTCGCTGGGCTGAAAACCGCAAGGGCGGACAGTGCCAGGAAAAATTTAGAGCAAGCCTGCTATGTCGAAAACCCACATTGGGCGGTCTAGGCAAAAGTTAAGGCAGAAATATTCAAATAAGCTCGCTAGACCGAAAACCCGAAAGGGCGGTACTAGGCAAAACTAAGAGCGTTAAAAGGAGAGTGTTAACACACGAGTGAACCCTAGCCAAATTTGTTCACCTGAACTACGTCATGACCTGATTCCTTTTTAAGGATACGTAGGCATCCTCACCTTGAGGACCGGTCACAACTTTTCAAAAATCTCTTGAGTTGGTCCAAAGCTATCATTTGCACGCACAATCATTGTGAATCAAAGCGGAAAAACTCTCATACTTCAGTTTGTTAACTTTTTCGATTACAAGGCTGAGCATGAAACTTTCAAAAGAACGAAATAACACAAGCATCGGATCCACAATTTATTTCGGTTACATTAAGGTTGAGTCAAAGTCAGTTTTGGTGCCCATTTTCTCTTTCTTCAATGTCTCTCAGCAGCCATTTTATGTATCGCCTCGTGAGCAGAACAGTGGGATAGTCATCTCTTGGAATGGTCACTCGCTCCCTCCAAGTGTTTTGATAAGCTCGAACAGTTGCATGATTGAAATTTGGTATGGTGAAGTTTTCGGGGTTAGCCAGCGGAACTACCTGACGGACACCGAGTTGGCGGAGAATGCGATAGGGAATGTAAAAGGTCCAGCCAGTCAGACCAACCAGAACCATTCGCCGACGTCCCATATTGCTCAAAGCCATGGTCGGACAGTCAAGCCAGGACAGACGCCAAGAAATCATCTCCTCAGTAAGCCGGGAAAACACCTGAACCCAACCTTGGATATTCCCATAAAACTTCTGAAAATCCCTTTGAACAAAGCCCTGTGTTTCGTGAATGCTATTTCTCGGTACTGCTGCCAACAGATTCTCCTTGTCACAAATCCAAGTCTGCAAAATAGAGAAAACAAGTCAGCAACCGTAGAAAGCCTAACCCCAAGCGTTGAGGTAAAATGAGAACGAGAGATGAACCGAAAAAGGAGAGCTGAGTGAGAAGCCTACCTGTAGAAGCAAAGCACTTCCTTCAAAAACGTTTGTTTGACCGGCACAAATTCTGTCTAAACCAATCAAAGTCTCGGCTAGAACCATGGGAGCCACGTTCTTGCGTTCTTCAATTTGCATGGCCACCCCAACAAGTGCAGAGTTGGCCTGACCGTCTGTTCGAACAAACAAAAATGCCGCAAGAATGTTAAGGCACAGTGCAAAGCCCTCGGGACGAAACTGGCTGATAAGATGTGGGATGTTTAGCACGCCTCCGTCCATCATAGACCTCGCAGCATTATTACTCAAACCAAGTTTTCGGGACAGGATTTCAGCGTAACCTACCCCGTAGACAGGAACCATGGGAATTTCCAAGTCAAAACCGCCAAGGTACGCATGAAATTCTTCCACTATCGGGCATAATTCATGAAAACCAAAGCGAAACACATGCACTTTGGGATCCCAGAATTGAACGGCCGCATGCAACAATTCCGGACATATGGTTACGTCTCGAATATAGCGCAATGAATGAAGCCTGTGGTTCTGGAAGTTTAACCAACCCATACCGTCGAGCTCATCGAGCCATGGTCGAATTAAGGCTGAAATGCTAATTACCATGGAAAAATGTGGAAGTAAGGAAGAGTTGGGTTTTGGAATGTAAATGTGCAATGAAAGAAGCTTAAGATTGCACATACATGCAACAAAAGGTCAGCCTTTGTAAAAAGGAAGGATTGCCTCAGGATGCGTGCCACCATTGGATGATGTGAGGATTGCAGGGGATGGATGGAAATAAGTACTCCCTAGGCCTATCAAGACTGTAGTATGCTCAGGTGCAAGCAAGAAACCAAGCGGAGGTCCAGAAGTCAGAAACCAGGGCCAGAGTTGTCACAGTTGCATACATGAACCGTACGATTCATGTACATGAGCCGTGCGGCTTGTATGGAGGAGCCGTGCGGCTTCCCTTGAGGTTTTCAAGAACAAATCCCAGATTAACACTCCCCGGACCATTTTGGGCATATTTTTGGCACTTTTCTTGCTCGTTCAAGTCATAATGGATATTTTAAGGTTATTGGAAAAATCATTTGAAAATTTTGGTCAAATTCGGCGAACGGGACACCTGTCATTTCTATTTCTGGGGCACCAATGGCTCCCACAAGTCACAATGCACGTTTACGACATCAAAGAAAGGTCATTTGGAGAATTTGACAGAAAGTTTGAAATTCGGACGTGCCAAGGAAGGAAATTTGCGAAAACAGGGCGTATCGGCAAGTCGAAATCCGTTCGAGTGACATTTTCTTTGTTTCATTGTTTCAAGCAAGTCACAGGATGTGTTTATGACTTGCTAGACGTGTCATTTGGTTGATTTGGCGAAAATTCGGAGTTTTAGCATCCCGAAGCATGAAATCTACAAAAACGGGGCGTATCGACGAGTCGAAATCCGTTCGAGCAACATTTCCTTCGTTTCGTTGGTTCAAGCAAGTTACGAGATGTATTTATGACTTGTTGGAAGTTTCATTTGGCATTTATCATGTGAATTGCAAGTTTGAGCATATCGGGCCCTGTATCGCTCAGTTTTTCGTTTTACATGCAAGATTCAAGTTGGTTGAGTCACCTTGTATTCTCGTCAATCACCCACCAAATTCAAACCAAATCAATCCATAGCTATACATCTTTGTTGCCCCAGAGGCGTTTGTCAGGTTTTGTCAGTTTCGGTCACCCTCAAAGCATTTGTACATAAAGCTTAGTCTTAAAAGTTTCAGTCTGTCGAGTCAGTTTGCATCAATCACTCCACAATCACGTATTCTCATTGCCCCAGAGGCGTTTGTCATGTTTTTTTTTTGTCAGTTTCGGTCACCCTCCAAACATTCGTGCATCAATTTCAGATTTTAAACTCAGAAATTGCCGGTATAAAAGCAAGTACAAAATGAGATATGCATCATGAAAAGTAAAAGTGCATCCATCCCAGGCAAACAAGCCCGACGTCTAAAGGCTAGCTCGGCACACAGGCCGCATCCATGAGTAAAAAGCAAAAGGGCAAACAGGCGCCCGAACCGAAAACCGAGCACGCAGGCTCGTCCAAAATAAAATCTATCTCCTAAATATAAACTGTCAGGTACTGCTACTCATCAGAAGATTTCGGGTGGTCGCTCTCAGTCTGGTCCTCATCATGGTCACTGCTACCCTCTGAATCTCCTACCCGCAAGCGCCAACTCCCCGGGTTCCTCCGCGAAAAAGCGACTACTCCGCAGAACCCTGTCAGAAACTGGGGCTGAAGGCTGAGTGTGCACTGGACCACCACCAGCATTCTTCATCAGAGGCCTGATACGGCACGGTGGAGAAGGAAACACATCCTGCACAAGGAGAAAATTCATTAACAAACAGTTCAAGCATTCAAGTCTCAAAAGCCACAACACACAGCATACCTGGTCTGCCTCGCTGCCAGCTGAACTGCCCCTCCTCGGCCTACGGCGACGCCCAGACTGGTCTGTCTCACTGCCTACGGAACGGTCACGTCGCGGCCTACGGTGACTCCCAGACCCGCCACCAGCGCCACGACTACCACTGGCCCCACGGCTACCGACTCCAGCTCCGCCACCTCTGCGCTCACTGCCACGCTCACCTCCGCGCTCGCCTCTCGCTCTACCTCCCAAGCCACGCCCACCTCTACGGGCACCTCCACCTCCGCGTCCACCACCAGCTCCGTCGTCTCCGCCACCGTCGTCATCACCAGCATGTGGCACAATGCCAGGTTCTGCTCTAGGTCGCACCTCTGGTATATTTCCTATCACGAGGCGACGGACCAAGGCCTCCAAATCACGTACCAGCTCAACCTGGGACGTGATCCACTCAACAGGAAACTGTAAGAAAGAAATAAAAGCATTAGCAGGGAACAGAGCAAGAAATTCATATTTGAAATGAAAACTGACTATTATCGTTACATCTTTTCAGGTTACCTCTCTCGCTGCCAACACCACTGGGCCAGTTACTCGAGGAATGTCTTTCACTCCCATAACTCCACCAGCTGTCATCACCTCTATCTCTCTCCTCGCCATAGGTAAATCAGTGTCTTCCACTGGAACAGGCCCAGCCAACCGAGCCTCCATGCGCAAGTCATGTCCAACACCGTGTACGTCTCTACCTCAGCCAGAGTATACTCATGCGTACGCAGAATACGTGGCGAAAGTGAAGCAGGTACTCTAAAGTGGCCCAACCCCCAGGACTGACGCGCCACTCTGTCTCCTAAGTACCACTGCCAGCCATAGGGGGACTCCAACAGTATGCGCCCCCGTGTCACCACCCGGCTCCTAGCCAAGAAAGGATGCTCCAGCCTGTCCCACACATCCCAGTGCACCTGCAAGCAACTTTGGATTATTCTTGGAGAACCAACAGTGGAATTTGAAATGAAATATCAGAGAGTTTGTGATATCATACCGTCTCACCCATAGACCGGTCAAAGAAGAGGCGACAGAACCTCAAATCCCTGTTCGCTGCCTGCTTTCCAAGAGACCCTTTTCCCCATTTCATCGCACGTGGAAGCACTCGGTCGACATTGTAAAAGTTCTTCGGGCCCGGTACTTGGAGAGGGTAAAGTCTGATTACCCTACTACTAGGCATAGGACGTGCCTATAACGGTCACCACGAGAGGGTGAATAGCTCGGCACCACATAGGGAGTCCTTAGGCCCTGTGCCGAGCTGCACTAAACAGGAAAAAGGTGAGAATAATCAAGCAAACTACTAAATCAGGATGCACCAGTTCGGCATAGGACATAGGGAGGTGTCCCTGGTATGGCCGAACTGGACGGGCTACGTGTATAGCTTAAACAACCTTCTGGAATACATAGTTCAGCTCGGCGTAATAAGCTGAGATATGTACGGGTTATTCCGAGCTATGAGGAAGCTCGGCACCGCCACGAATAAGGCGGTGAGACATTCCAGAATATTCCACAGTGGCCCCTTATGAGATAAGGAGCAATCCCGTAGAGAAAGGGATTAATATGGGAAGTCCTAACGTGATTAGGAGTATACCACATATAGGAAAGAATCCTATATGGGAAGAAATACCTCTGCTAGACGAAATCTAGCAGGATATGGAAGTTATCTCTTAATAGGAAAAGTCCTGTTAGGAGAAGGTTTCCTAAAGAAAGTAGGAAACAGGGGGCACGAGATGCCTAAGATGATGAAGGTCTACACCTATAAATACAAGGCGACAACCATGACAAAAGGTACGCTGTAACACCCAGTTATATGCATTGTGTTCTTGGCTTGATTAGTAATCCAGTACTAACTTAAGCATCGGAGGGCCTTTGCCAATAGAGGCAAGGGTGCTCTAACCTATTCTTTGTCTTGCAGATTTAGGGTCGAGCCAAGCCTCCACGTGATACAGGCTAACGTGGAATTACACCCCCTACAGTACTCCGAATACCTCATAAGCCCATATCTGCATTTTCAAAGGAATTCATCAGTAACAGGAGCAGAAATGACAAAACATAGTGCAAAGTGTATGAAGCAAGAATGTGTGATGTTTTACCTCCAAAATCCTCCAGTAACCAGCAATGGTGTTCGCTGCACCGCGAACCACCGAACCCAAGAAACAGTAAAGCGTGCACAGAGCAGAGCCACCCCAGTCAAACCGCCCAGCCTTCTCCAGCTCTCCTAAAGCAGGCAACCAACCCAAATGAACCGTGTGCTGACGGTTCGGAAACAGAGATTGTCCATACATGTATAACAAGTAGGCTCTGGCCATCTGACGCGCCTCTAAGTCGGTCTCAGGCACATGGTCCGAAAGGGCTGGCAAGTGGTCGCACCTCACCATCGGCTCATCTCCCATCTCTCTCCCCAAGTAGTGCCGGATCGCTGCTCTGTCCAAGTACAAACCCGAGTCAAAAGGGATCAGATCTCCTCCAACTCTCAAACCCATGGTCGCTGCAAAGTCCAGTGGGGTGATCGTCATCTCCCCAAACCTAAAGTGAAAACTTTTGGTGGTGTCCCACCAACGCTCTACCAAAGCTCTCACCAACTGTCGGTTCCCCCGAGTCTCCATCAAAGTCCCGATGAACGGAGTGAAGCTCGAGACATCCACGAACCACCTCACTCTCTCCGGTAACAGGCCATATTGCTCCAAGCAGTCTGAAGAGCCACCATATGCGAAAAGTCCCTTGTTCACCTGTTTCAAGCACAAGCACACTCAATCATTACAAGCAAACAGAGATTGTGTTGAACAGAAAGCAAAAATCAGAGGAAACAAGTTCAAGGAAAAATACGTACCAAAGTCCTGTTCGATATGTGTGTCGCTGGGTCCTAAAGAACCTGGTCCTCAAGGTAAAAAGGTAACGGCGGCTCGTACGTCTCACACCCCAGCGGTATGATAAAGTGAAGCTGAAACACGTAAGTCTCAGGGGTGAAAGGTGGCCTGTCCCTCAAAGCCCGTCTAACCTCCTCAACAATGGTCACATGGACTACCTCCTCTGCCTATCTCTCCTCTCTATCGGCGTCCTGGACAATCGCCGGTGGGGTCTGACCAACCAAGACGCTCTCCAGCTCAGGAAAGTCCTGCACGCTCCTAGCTAAGGACTCGTCAGTGGCAGCCTCTAAAGTATCTCCCAAGGTAGCTCTCAAGGCCTGTGACGAGTCAGCCGGTGGATGAAACAACACGGGGTTCGCAACCCCTGCACCTCTCCCCGCTCCCTCTCCTCTCTCCGCACCCAGTGCGTGTGACAAGCTACCAAGGACACGAGAGAGAGGTACATCAGGAACTATCCTCTCAACACGTGCCTCCTCAGCATGGGTACTTTCTCTCTGCAACACACCACCATCCCCCCCTCACCACCACTATCATCTGTCACACCCAAATCCTCCATCTCTATATCCCCGGGCTCAGTAACAATCTCTGGAACACTAGTCGGAGGCAAGTCTACACCAACTGGTGTATCCCCTCCCAAAACCGCAGTCATAACCTCCTGAGGGACCTCGACCTCACCAACTGCAGCACCCTCGACGGCTCTCTGATCAACCAAGCAATCCACACCGCCCACCGTCATCTCAATTTCAGATATAGAAACATTCAGGTCTAAATTCATGGGTGTTGAAGCACTTTGAGTAATCGTGGCATTTACCCGAACGTCGGCAAGACTCTGATCATCACCAATGTCACCATGCAACTCAACCCGGTCAACCCCCGTGCTCTCGGAGTCATGGACAACACTACCACTGCCCTCCAAAGGAATACTAGCAGTCGGACCCACATGGGTCTGAATCGGATCATCCCCTGATGCCCCTACCGGCGAAGCACCACCGCTGTCGGTCGTACAACACTGGTCCCCAGCCGTACGGCCTCCTCCTTCGCAACTCCCCTCAGCCGCACGAACCCCCTCATCACCGATCGGTACTGGATTTTTCTCAACATCGGTTGGAATAGTCGCGGCTGAGTCACCCTCACTCGGAACGGTCAAAACCGAGTCACCCACGGTCAGATCCGCCGTCGTTCGACTCTCCTCCGCCGCCAGCGACTGTGTCCGAACGCTAGATGAAGTAGAACCCCCCCCCCTTCTCCCATGGCCGCCGGGATCGGCCCCTTGCTCGTCGGAATGGGCTATTGTTTCACCAGGACTCGCCATGGCCGAAAACACCGAAGTTTTGATCTTGGGTTTCAGAGATTTTTGAAGAAAATCGGAAAAGGGAGCGAGAGAATAGTCGAATCGGCCTCTCTATGATGGCAGCAAACTGAAGTTTCAAACAAAGAGAGTGATAATCGGAGCATAAGGCAGTTCTAGAAAACCAAAAATCGATTTTTAGAAACACAGGAGCCGTACGGCTTGTGTTTGGAACCGTGCGGCTCCAACATGTGGACCGCACGGTCTACTTCTTCCGACAGTTTCTTTCCAAAATCACACTTATAGAAGTGGCCCCCAGTACGTCTTAATCTCAAACTTTTTGAAGTTTCCTGCGTTTAAAAGCCATCAACGGCATTCATAAAAGTTTTCAAAATATATTTATTTATTTATTTACCCAATTAAATTTCACAAATCATTTTAAAGCCATCAACGGCATTCAAAATCATTTTAAAAGCCCGTCATGGCATCAATTAATTTTCATAAAACATTTTTCAAGTCCTAGATGGCACCAATTATTTTCCAGAAATTATTTTAAGTCCTCAACGGCACCGTTTAAAATTTCATAAATCATTTTCAAGTCCTCAACGGCACCAGTTATTTTAAAGTCCGTAAGGCACTATTCAAAATTTCTAAAATTCATTTTAAGCCCTCAACGGCACCCAGTCATTTTCAGAAATTATTTTAAGTCCTCAACGGCACCGGATTAATTTTCATAAATCATTTTCAAGTCCTCGATGGCACCAGTTATTTTAAAGTCCGTAAGGCGCCGTTCAAAACTTTCTAAAATTCATTTTAAACCCTCAACGGCACCCTGTCATTTTCAAAAATTATTTTAAGCCCTCGACGGCACAAGATTAATTTTCAAAAATCATTTTTTAATTTTCAGAAACCGTTTCAAAGCCCGTCATGGCACCGGTTATTTTATTTAAAGTCCGTCAGGCACTGTTCAGATTTTCATAAATCATTTTAAAAGTTCGTCATGGCATCAATTAATTTTCATAAATCATTTTAAAGTCCGTCACGGCATTACTCAGAAATCATTTGGAGCCTTCAAACGGCAATTCAAGTTTTTCAAAATCCCTCTGTGGTATTTATTAAAATTTCTGGTATTTTCTAGCCCCGAACTACGATCGGTCTGATCCCTACAAACAGGGTATACGTAAGAAGCTCTTTGCTCGACCATGATTTTGAAATCATTTGTTTCTTTTTCGCACTGGGACGTTCAAAATTAGGACGTCTATATCTTTGACGTGACTTGCATCTCAGAATGATGACCAAGTCTCGCCAAAGAGGGGCAACTGTAGACGCCCCAATTTTGATATCCGTGCACCCCCAATGACGAAAGAACGATCAAACTACCTTGGAGCATGTCCAGAAAGTTGGGAACCTAGCCACACAGACCGTACGACTCCTGTCTCAAGCCGTACGACTCACCTTTTTCTTTACAAGTTGTACGGCTCCAACATACAAGCCGTACGGCCCCTCTTGGGAGCCGTACGGTGGGTATCGTTATCCTCTGCAAAAAAATCTCAGAAGATCGGGCGTTCCTGAATCTCATCATCGCCCGTCGGAGAATATCATCATTTTTATTCTCTTCCTCCGGTTATAAATAGAAGCAACCTCCCCAGAAAAAGAGGACACAGAGAGAGAATCCCCGTTCAGTTTTTCGACGAAATTTTCATTCGAAATCACCAGTAAATTTCCCGAAACTTCGCATTTTCCATTCTATTTCAATTTCTCTAAACCAAATCCTCCATACCACTCCAAACCATACCAAATCTTCATTTTATAGCTCAGGCTCGAAGAATCCGAGGTTTCCAACATCTGTTTCAAGTTCCAGAAAGGTACAAAAATCGTTTTCAAGCTACGATTCTCAATTGCGGCTCTCCGAGGGTATCCCCGAGTTGATAATGGTTTCAACAACCATATCTTAACTCGGTAAATCATTTTCAAAACAAAAACCGACTTTCCGGAGCCGTACCGGGCAATTTTTTCTCGATAAACGCACGGTACGATCCGTACCGGAAGTAAATTTTACTTCAACAATTCGTTTTCGAACAAGAATAGTTTATTTGGGGCTGACTTGAAAGAGGAAAACGAAACTTTGAACGAGTTTTGGACTCACTGCTCCGGAAACAAAATTTACAAAACTGTAGTCGTATGCAGCCGTACGGCTTGCAGTACCAACCGTACGGCCTCAGTGGAGGAACCGTACTGCCTCAGTGGAGGAGCAGTACGACTCCTATGTAAAATAAAAATCTCTCCTCTGTTTCTTCTCTGTTAACCCCCTGTTTTTCTGTTCGCTCAAAACTTTCTTCTTCTTTATTTTTTTTCTTTCTTTTTAATGTCTTCCGTTATTACTATTTAGTCTTTGTATTTAATTTTTTATTTCCGTTATGGTTTTGTTATTTTATTTGTATATTTATTTAAAGTTTCCATAACAAAATATTTTCTACAAAAATCCCACAAATTATTTAGTAAAGACCGGGAATTTCCCGGGCGAGCGGGGTGCATTTTTTTAACAAAACCTTCCCCGCGCGTAACCTGGCTTCCGAATCCAAAAGAATCTTTTCGCAGATCAAACCTTTTCCAAAATGGCATGAGAGTCAATAATTATTCTTAAACGGTTTCTCGGGTACCAAACCTTTTCCAAATTTAAACCCCGGGTGGCGACTCGCACTTTCGTTTTCACGATTTTCAAGTCAATCGTACAAAAGAGCCGCGTGGCCCAGTGTCCACAGCTAGGTTCCCGACAGTTAGTAGAAGGTTGGCTCGGCCCAATGATGAGTCGTGCATCCCAAATGCGCGTTGTTCTTTAGGACGACCGGACGTGGGAAAATTTGAACGATCAGATTCTTAACAATAATCTAAAAGGATTTAGGGGTTATTAGCCCGTATTCGGGGATAATTTCTCCTAATATCCAAATTTAGATTATTGCCAGGAATCCGTATAAGTCGTGTTTTCCCAAATCCGTTTGTTCAATTTCAAGGATTTGATACTTAAAAGAAAACTTGAGGATTGGGGCAACCTTCCAAAACTGTCGAATTCAGTCTAGGAGTCTTTAAATCCATGGAGTTTGAGATACCTCCAGTGTTCGCCGTGCTCGAACGGTTCCCCGTGTTTCGGGCTAGCCTTAAGTGCATTCGTATCTGGATTTCAACAACCTTATTGCTTTGTCTCGGATGGTCTATAAGGAGATTGGCTCTGATTCCACGACGATTGGAATTTAACCTGCCTGTCACGACTTACCCGTGGTTGTTGTTTCGCACATCCATACAATGCCTTAAGTGAGATCAAAACCTGTACCAGAATCTATAATAATAGATGTCAGTCTAGGAGACTTTAAATCCATGGAGTTTGAGATACCTCCAGTGTTCGCCGTGCTCGAACGGCTCCCCGTGTCTCGGGCTAGCCTTAAGTGCATTTGTATCCGGATTTCAACAATCTTGTTGCTCTGTCTCGGATGGCCTATAAGGAGATTGGCTCTGATTCCACGACGTTTGGAATTTAACCTGCCTGTCACGACTTACCCGTGGTTGTTGTTTTGAACATCCATGCAATGCCTTAAGTGAGACCGAGACCAGTGATCTAGATCTTAGGACGACATGATGACAACGATGCATGCACGACATTTCCTTCAATAAAACCAGGGGCACAATCTGAATTTGACCTTTTTGCTTTACTGTCAGTTCCAAGTCGTTCGTCCCAAGAAAGAAACCTTACAACTCCCCGAGCAGAAGTTGACTCAACCCAAACCTCAAAACATGGATGTTCCGGCTGAAATCGAAGGACTCAAGATGGCTGTGAACAACTTGGGCAATCAAATCACCCAGCTCATGATCATGGTAAAAGATATCCGTGACCGTTTCCCACAGGTCCAAGAGAATCTTCAACGACCCGGAAAAAGCCCAGAAATGGCTGCAGCTTTGGCCAAGATCTCTGAACTAGAGGAATCTATCATGGAAGGATTCAAACCTATAGAGATGCACCATTGGGATGTCGAAAAGAACAACCTCACTCCAGAAGGCGAGAAGGTCTAATCCGAGAAGGCCAACACACCATTTACCAACAACAATGCAAACGCCACCCCCAGCTCCACAAATATCAACCCCAACTTCGCAACCAGCACCATTAGCAAAGCCAAACCAACCACGACCATAATCCAAATCAACCTGCCCAAAGACCAACCAAGAAAATTCTCCCAATTCCCCACACCTCTGTCCTCGGTCTATGAGGAGCTTCTCGTGGCCGGTCTTCTTATGCCACTCCCTCCAACTCCTCTACCTCGAAAGCTCCCAGTTTACCACGATTCAAATGCCTTCTGTGCCTTCCATCAAATGCCCGGTCATGCTACCGATGATTGTCAACGCCTTTGTCATGAGATTCAAGATCTCATGTACAATAAAACCATCTCTCTTCTGTCACAAGAATCCAACACCATATCAAACCCCACGCCTCAGCATAAACAAAACCTCAACATCAATGAAATCACCCTCACGTCCACTAAAAACGCCTCCTCGAGCTCCACCCATAATGATCCCAACAAAACTGAACCAATCAACAAGATCACGACCCAAACTGACCGTCAAAACCAACGAAGAAAATTTTCCCAACTCTCTGCACCTTTGCCCTCGGTCTATAAAGAGCTTCTCATGGCTGGTTTCCTCAAACCACTTCAACCAACCCCACCTCCACTAAATCCTCCACCTTCCTACAACCCAAATACCTTCTGCATCTACCACCAAACACCCGGTCACCCTACCAAGAGATGCCAACGCCTCCGCCGCAAGATTCAAGATCTCATTGACAACGGATCCATCTCTGCACCACTGGCAAAACCTAACACCTCACCAAATCAATGAACCATCGATGGCCATGCAGTAGTTCAACCTTCCATGAGTCTTGGAAGTCTTCAAGTGTCGAATCAAGCTTTCACTTCTAATTGAGTCAGTTTGTTCTTCGAGTCTGTTTATGTTTTTGCTTTCCTCGTCTATGCGTTTTCATCTTCGAGTCTGTAATCTCTTGTTGTTGTTGTCAAAAGAAGAAGAAAAAGACCAAAAAGAGAGTCAACTTTGTAGTCCCGAACTACGCATGACCTGATTCCTTGCAAAGGGATACGTAGGCAACCCTTAGTGGTTCGGTTGTAACCATAAAAAATAAATGTCATGCTGTTGTGTCGAAATTGTCAATCATAAACTTGGGTTTTTGCAATAATCTCTCAACTTGGAATTGTTTTACACCATCATTTGAGAAACATGATAATCACTTCGAAACACGAGGAGAATTTTGATTGAACCCTTGCCCCGCACAAGGAGGATTTCCAAGGGACCACTCCCCAGCGCTATCAAGAAGCAATGTTTTGACACAGAAAAAGCCTGCTAGGTCGAAAATCCACAAGGACAGCCTAGGCAAAAGTTAAGGCAAAAAAACTCGCTAGATCAAACTTCAAAATGAGATCTAGGCAAAAGTTAGAGCAAACATGAGTTCTCCCTATCAAGTTGCACAATTCAAAATGAAGAAAGGCATTCTTTGTTTGATTTCCCACATAAATATCCATTGCGAGCCCCTTTGAGCCTAAATCAATTTCTTTGAAAAATAACCCAGCTGGGCAGCTATCCCCCACACTGGGGTGAAACAAGAAATGTGAAAGTGTCAAACACATGACAGCCAGCAGAATGAAAGGGCCAAAGATACAAGCGTGTGAAGATTCAAAGTATCACAACAATGAAAGCGCCAAACTCATAGCTTGTCAAATACATGGGTGCGACAAGATGAAGAGCACTGAAGAAATTTGAAACGGAAAAATCAAATGAAAAGAAGTGCTCATTTAAAGCAAGCAGAGGCACAGGAAGAAGCGTCCATCAAAAAGCAAAAAGGGGCACAAATGAAGTCTGAGATAGCTGTTAGCTTCGATAACCCAGCAAAAATGAACTTTTTGAGCCTTCTCCCCTTTCTTTGTTGAGTCCAAGCCTTGGCCCCATTATAACCTGAATGAAGTCCTTTCAGATTGGAAAGTGCAACTTGATAGTGAGAATTCAAGAGAACAGTTTAATCTCTCTTAAAAAGTCAAAGCATTGTGCAAACGCTGGCATCATACAAAGTAAAAATCCAAACAGGGGCATATCAACGAGTCTTCATCAGCAGCCCTCTAAACTAGAGCATTTTTCAAGGAAAATCAATGAAGCATCATCAACAATCTGGGGCATGGATTCATGATAAGAAATCTTGTGCTTTGATAAAATAGTAGATTTGAATGAACATCACTTGATGGAGTGAAACAATCACAAAATAAAAATTCAATTTTATCATGACAATTTCGACATTAATGGTGAGGCATGTTTGCCATCTTCCAGAACTTCGAGTCAACGTAGTCTTCCATATCTTTCGAGTCAACACATTCTTGCTTCTATCCGTCAGGTCAACATGGTCAATCAAATTCTTCAAGCCTTGTCTGTCAAAGTCCGCCCTTCTTGTCCAAAAGGCCAATCAAATTCCTTGGCCTTATCAATCTTATCGAAGTCCATCCCCTTGTCAAAAAGGCCAATCAAATTCCTTGGCCTTGTCAGTCTTGTCGATGCCCACCCTCTTGTCAAAAGGCCGATCAAATTCCTTAGCCTTGTAAAAATCCACCTTTTTGGTTAATCATGTCGTCTTAGTCTTGTCAATCCTTGACTCGTGGAAACGATTTCAATGCATCAAAGAACTCGTGTTTGGGTACATGGTCAATTGGTCACCAAAACCATCAGCAGAGGCGAGAAAAAAAATAATTCAGAATTGAGGTTCGTCATCTGTGAAGGCACGTCAACCCGAAATTGGGGCATGTCAGCCTAATGCCATTTCTGGGGAAGCATACACCCAAATCCAGGATTGGGGCATAAGAGCCTAAAAGGCTAAAACCAATCCAAAACCCAAGTCTTGCCAAGCTTAAACCCAAAACCTTGGCCAAAAGAGAAAGACAGTAAAGCAAAAGAGCCACCCCATTGAGCCTCCTACTTTTTAAAGAAGGAATGTTATCGTTGTAGTCGTCAAGTGTCGATGCATGAGCCACATGCAATCGTCCTGCGGGACAGTTTTTCAATCAATCGTCCTGAGGGACAACTTTTAAATCAATCGTCTTGAGGGACAACTTTTAAATCAATCGTCCTGAGAGACCAAACTTTTAAATCAATCGTCGTGAGGGACAAACTTTTAAATCAATCGTCCTGCGGGACAGTTTTAAATCAATCGTCCTGCGGGACAACTTTTAAATCGTCCTGAGGGACAAACTTTTAAATCAATCGTCCTAAGGGACAACTTTTAAATCAATCGTCCTGCGGGACACTTTTGAATCAATTATCCTGTGGGACAGCTTTTCAATCAAACCGTCCTATGGGACAATATTTCAATTAGTTTTGAGTTAGATCCCTCACCCCGTTGTCTAGAGGGTAGATTAGTTACTGTTGATTTAAGTTCCCTCGCCATGTTGGCCAGGGGATAGATTTCTTGTTGCTGCTTGGAGATAGATTTCTCACCTGTTGTAGCCGCCTAGTTGGCGCACCCCAATCATAGCTGTCTAGCTGGCGCACCCTAATCATAACCGCCTAGCTGGCGCACCCCAATCATTTTAGCCACCTAGCTGGTGCATCAATCATATCAAGTTGTTAGTTGTCTTAATCACTCAGTTAGTGCTTTTAATCAGTTGTTCTGAGTATTTGTTGTTGATGAACCGTTGTGTCGCTAAGTCCATCGCATAAATGTGTTTGGTTCAGTAGCGTTTTGATTGCCTCTTTGCTCAGTAAGCAATCACATTTCCTCGATTGTCTCGTTGCTCAGTAGACAATCATCTTATCATTGGCCATCTTGTTGCTCAAGGGATAGCCACCGTCAGATTTAGCCTCCCCGTTGCTCAGAGGGTAGCTCTATTTAATCATGTCACGGCATGAGTTGTTTTAGCCACCTAGCTGGTGCATACATTTGAATGAGTAGTTGGTTGTATTTAATTGATTCGTTTGTTTGGCGTTTCACGACCCGGGAAGGCTCGTTGATTTGCATGATTTGATTATTTGGCATTTCATGACCCGGGAAGGCTCGTTGATTTGCATGATTCGTTTGTTCGGTGTTTCACGACCCGGGAAGGCTCGTTGATTCGCATAATGTTGTTTGTGTTGTTTGGCATTTCACGACCCGGGAAGGCTCGTTGATTCGCATTATTTGATTGTTTGGCATTTCACGACCCGGGAAGGCTCGTTGATTCGCATAATTGTGTTTGTGTTGTTTGGCGTTTCATGACCCGGGAAGGCTCGTTGATTCGCATGATTTGATTGTTTGGCGTTTCACGACCCAGGAAGGCTTGTCGATTCGCATGATTTTGTTTGTTTAGTGGGCCAGGAAAACCCGTTGAACTTGTTTGCATATGCTCCGAAGAACTACATTGGTCTGATCCCTACAATGGGGTGCGTAGGCAGCCTGAGTGGCACGACCACGATTTTAATGCTTTCCTTTGCAGCTTGAAAAAGGCTCAGGGAACGAATCGGGATGTCTCTATCTTAGACGTAACTCGTATCAAGCAATGATGCAGAGTTCCATCCAAGAGGGGAAACTGTAGACACCCCAATTTTGACCCGAGAAACTTATCAAGCAACCCCGATGATGAAAATGCCCGATAAGAGCACGCAGAGCTTGATTGTGAACTCGAAAACCCCTCCAAAACCTCGCCAAAATAAACCCAACCCTGCACCACCTTCTAGTACATTCAAAACCCTATTTTTTGATATATAATATGTCCCAATCCATTTTGAAATGAGGGAGATGTGCACATTTTACGAAAACAACTTATTTTCCCGACCTTCCGAGGGTAAAATGGTCACATATTTTTATGTACAAATCATATTGGGTTCAAACCACTTGGGATAAAAAGAAGACTTGACAAGCTTTCCAACGCTTCAAACCATGCGCAAAACGGAGTTCGGTAGCACCTGGAATGGCCCCGCAAAGTTTGGAATTTTGTGTTGTCTCCAAGTCCAGGCGCCTGGATTGGATGATTCCAGGCGCCCACATTTAATCCAGGCGCCTGGATTCGATCAATATGGGCGCCTGGATTCACTCCAGATACTTGATCCCCAAGGTCAAGTGAGTGGGGAGGAGCGTCTTGGAGGATTCTTTGGGGATTTTCTGCAGAAATCTGTTAAAGTATAGTGGAGGGAATATAGGGTACCCTATTGCCCCCTAACCTTGACCCCTAAGAGGTCCAAGTGGCCCCTTTTGAACCCTTCTCTGCCTATTTAAACACCCCTTGTCCCCCATTGCAAAAAAGATCAGTTCTCCCCTCTCTCTCATGTTGTTATGCTGCTGCAAAAATTTCCAGAAGCTCCATCCTAGTTAATCCCTCTCCAATTCCTTTACTTTCAAGCATAAAATCCACTCTTTACTACACCAAATCCATGTATCTTCATCACCTATAATTAAATCCCAACCATTCCACCTACAATCAGTCTAGTACACTTCCAAGAGCCAAAATTCAGTCCATTCAACCACCAATAGCCTTCCAAAAATCAAACCCAAGTTCATCAATCAAAGCTTTGCAAGGAAGTTATCTACCAAAAGTGTTCAAAAAGGCCCTGAGGGAAACTCAACCAAGTTCTTACTGGTCTTCTATACCAGTGGAGGGCTTGGGAGAGGTCTGAATCACATCAAGAAAGAATCTGTTTTATGCATCAGTGCCTAATCCAGGCGCCTGGATCAGCTCTTTCTAGGCGCCTGCATTGAATCCAGGCACCTGGATTCCATCCTCCTTGTCATATTTTCTGCTTTCTTTTGCATTTCAATCAGTCCATGGGAGATCATTTGCATACATTGATACTGGGTTAATCATTTCTCATGCTTAAATCTTCATTATAATGTATATTTGGAGTGTGTTGAAGGCAAAAACCATGTTCAATAAAGGGGTAATTATGGGTAAAAAGAAGGCTTGCATATGCTAATCAATCATTCTCAAATCTGATCATTGGGATTCCAAATAAGTGTGGGAAGATCTTTATTGCATTCAAGCATTTCTATGACATTCAAGCTCATTGTTAGCATATTCATTATACCAAATATTAAGATCATTTTGCATTCTTTCTTTCTATTTTATGGTCATAAACCTGTTTAATTGTTCATCATATGCATAGAAGATCATAGTGCTTGCTAAGAATCAGTTTGACATGTTTCATTGCATCCATAAAGCATTTAAAAATCATGGTTTGTTAAGTTCATAACATGTTACAAAGTTGATCTTAAGGTCCATTTCATCCATAGAACCATTAAACATCATTCTGAACTTGTGAGAGTAGGTTAAGAGTATTACACTTGGTGTTTAATGTGGAAAATGAAGCTTTGGGATTACTGTCTGGTAGGCCATCCAGGCGCCTGGATTGTCCCATTCCAGGCGCCTGCATTCAATCCAGGCGCCTGGATCTGCCTAATCCAGGTGCACAGTATGCAATCCAGGTGTGCATGGCGTGGTGTTTGTGTGTCCATTTTGGGATCTTTTTGAGTCATTTAGTCACACTTTCTTGCATTTCATGAGGAGAAATTTCATTTTCATGAATTCATGACACTCGCACAAGATCCCACATACATTTCATTGATCTTTTTGATACATTTTCGTGCTTTCACATGAATATGTGTTCAAAGTCCATTCAAGCAACATTTCCAAAATCCCTTAAGCATTTAGTAGAGACCGGTGGTTACACCGGGTGTGAGGGGTGCTTTAAATTTCTTCCCCTCGTGTAACCTAGCTCCCGGACCCGAGAAATCTCATTTTGGCGAGACCAGTAAAATATTTTCCATATCAAGGGCAAAAGAGTCATTTTTCAATTGGTTTCTCGGGTACGGTCCTCAAACCCGGGTGGCGTCTCCATTCAATCAATCAAACCATTTTTTCAAACCAAATCAATTTCGTGGACAACTCCCGCGAGGTTTTTTCACAACCACCACTCATAGAGATGAGAGAGCGTAAGCCCAATTTTAGCTAGTGCTCAAGAAGCCCATGGGTCCCAATCCTAGCCTTAATATTAGAGATAATATTCAATTTATTTTGAAGTTAAATTATTGGCCAAGAAATCCTCCTCTATATATACATCTCTTTCTGTCTTGGAAAAGACACAACAAAAGGTGTAGGCAACTTTTCTCCTAAAAAATCTAGAGAGAGTTGAGAGAAGAAAGAGGGAGGAAAAATCTTGGGTTCCCACAAACCCTTTGGCTATTGTTCTCTTGGCTCATAGGGTTGAAGATCTTTGGTTTGCAGGAGGATCCAGTTTTTTGAACTAGAAAGGTAGAACCCTAATCCTTCTTCATGAAACTATACGTATACGTAAGAAGTAGATCCGAAATAATTTTTGAAACCGTATTTTTTCCGCAATGGTTTTTTGGAAACCAACAAAAATGTCTACATTGAATGTGACTCTTTGCAAGCCATGTAATTGCGATGGAAGGAGCTCTGCCAGGCTGCCAAGTAGCCCTCAAATAATGTGTGACTTTTACAGACATTTTGTGTTTGAAGGGGCCTTGAGGGTGGACATTTAAAGGGACTAGCCATGTATGTTTATGTTTTTTGGGTGGTGATGTGTTTTAAACCATTCTTTTATATTTCTTAAGTAGGCAAAGAATAGATAGTCTTGTAGTATTTGGCTTCTTGCTGCTCGATCGGCCTGCATGATGTTGGATATTGTGGGACTTTTATGAACAAAGAAAGTTTCATTTTTGCCTTTATTTCATATTGTTTCCTGAAAAAAAAAAAAACATTTTCTTCGATCTTTATGTATGTGTGGGTTCACTTGTGATGGATATCCGTGCATGCATATTATATGGGCCTAAAAGGAAATCCTGTGTGCTCATAAAAAGTACTCCGCCAAGACTCTTTCAGAAAACTAGTTAGCCAGATGCATGGGAGATTGGCAGCTGCCAAGGAGTGCAAATCCGCCAAATTTAACAGGGATCATCGCATGTACTGCATGCCCATAATCCTATAGAAGTAGTACTAATATTTGTTTTTTCCTTGTTCTGGGTCAATGTGTTTTGACGTAAAATATTCGTAAAGATTGAGTTACGATTTTGATAAGATTACCGTTTTGATAAAGATTGAGTTGCGGGACTGTAGCAATTATTTAGCCATTCTACAACACGTTTTTATTAGTATAGTATCCTTCCATATATAGAGAAAGAAAAGCCTAGATCTGCAATCACATACTTAACTTAGAGTATGTGTGGTGACTGCATGTTGTCCTTGATTAGACCTCCTGAACATAATGATGACTCGCCTAACCACTAGGATTGTCCTGCACAAGCAACACCCGTGCCATACCTAGCTGGAAAGCAAGTGAGGAAAGGGGCTATGGAGGGAAAGTACAGAAATAGCATCAAAGAAGTGAAGAGCGGCATACCATTTAGAGTTGATCGTTTATACCTTTTATGGAATTCTCATGGCTTATCCACCAAGCTAGCACGTTCATGAGCACCCAAGGTTGATCACATCCAGACATTACAACATAAGGAGCAAGTTAGGTACACATGCCGCCGTGCACGAGCTGCCTTCCATGTGTTGGAAACATGTGTGAAAGATTGAGTCCCACATTGGATAAACAGAAAAAGAGTTGGACCTTAATATACAATTAGATGGCTCACCACTTACAAGGCTTAGCCTTTTAAGTGGATATGGGTCATTTAATGTATATTGGGCTCAACGAATGTAGCGGACTCCGTGGATACTCCCCATCGGATTGGGCCTATGAGCACATGAGAAGAACCTTAGGCGGATCAGACTCCTAACAATTGGTATCAGAGCCGATGGCTGACGATCTATGGACGGACTCTCCTGGAAGCATCGGTGGTTGTGGGCTTGCACGGAGACTCTCGGAGGAGCAGGAAAAATCCATTGTAACTCTCAATGGAGCAGGAAAATTCCTGGTGCGTGCAACAGGTGGCTGGCAGCAAGGTGGCTCTCGGTGGATTGGGTACTCTCGATGGAGCAGGAAAAACTCTTAGTGCGTGCGGCACCTGGCTGGCAAGCAAAGGTGGCTCTCGTGGAGTATGGTTGCTTATGATGGAGTGGGTGCGGTAAATAAGCCCGGGTTTGGACACGGTGTTGGAGAGATAGATCAAGAATTAAGGGAGAGTCAAGTGGATCAGATCGAGGGGGAGCTAGGCCCAATGCATGGTTCACACATGAGGAAGAGATTGTTGCAATGGTTCACACATGAGGGGGAGATTGTTGGAAACATGTGTGAAAGATTGAGTCCCACATTGGATAAACATAAAAAGAGTTGAAATTTAATATACAATTAGATGGCTCACCACTTACAAGGCTTAGCCTTTTAAGTGGATATGGGTCATTTAATGTATATTGGGCTCAATGAATGTAGCGGACTCCGTGGATACTCCCCAATGGATTGGGGAGAACCTCAGGCGGATCAGACACCTAACACCATGAATTACAGGGATAATACCATCCGGGTTTGGGTAGAAATGTATCGAGTTATGACGATCCACCCGAGGTTGATCAAATCCGGACATTAGGATCCGGGTAATCCGTTCGGACTTGAATGAGGACGTTCGGCCTAGCTCAGCGGGTGAACCCAAAATGGCTATTGATCTGACTGGACCGCACGACCCATATTATTCGGCC
This sequence comes from Vaccinium myrtillus, assembly GCA_016920895.1. NCBI lineage: Eukaryota > Viridiplantae > Streptophyta > Magnoliopsida > Ericales > Ericaceae > Vaccinium > Vaccinium myrtillus. Next base: position 19,468,178 of record CM029273.1, on the reverse strand, counting down.
TTATGTAAGCATTCAATAATGAAGTATAGGAAGTGCAATAGTGTATGTTAAAAAGAACAAAAGTAGATACCTTTTGAATAAAAATTCCTTCTTTTGAATAAACTCATGGTATTAATGAGCTCCTTTTATATATAGTTTTATTATACGAGGCTTGGGCCTTTGACATGGCATTGCGCATGTCACTATTCCACTCGAAAATTTGAGTACTCTACTTTTGTGATGAAGAAGTATCCGATTAAAGCTAGTGCTACACTTTTTTTTGAAAATAAAAGAGAATTATATTAAACAAAGGACTGATACAAAGACACCCAACCAAAGACACCCAACCAAAAGCCACCAAGAACCCAAAACGGAACTAGGAAACCAAGTTGACCAGAAGTCAACAAAAGAAACAACACCCAAAGCCTGACAGACAAAGGCTACAAGGAAAACAAGGAATAACCCAACAGCAACAACAAAACTTCCATTTCAGACCCCTAGCATCAACAGCATGATCAACTAAGAGAACCCAAACAACAATATATATCACTAGCAGAAGTAGAACCCTGTGAACACTCCCCCAGGTTGATTTGAGTTTCAGCAAGAAAGCAAGCTATTAGGCCAGCATAGCTGCCCTCTCTTCATCTTCGATTTCCATTTGAACCATCTTGCTAATTACTTCCTCTTCTAGACCTGTATAGTCATTACCTAGAAAATTATCCAATGCCCATACAGCTTGAGCCTCATTCAACAGAATCCTATTCCTGTTCACTATCCCCTCAGTAGAGACAGAGAGGGCAACAGTTGCTGCTGCAGAACGAAATACAGCACACTTTTGCTTCTTCCTTACAGAGGATTGCTTAGTAAGGCCTAGAATCTCCTCAACTATCTTGAACTTTCTCCTGGACTTAGAATTTACAACACTAGAATGAGGTTGTGCAATAACTTTGTTTGCACCAGGATTAACTAACTTCTTACCCCCATCTTCTACTATTAGCCTGTTTCCCACCTGACCCACAAAGTTTATTGGCCCAGGAATATCCAAATGGGATTGAAGATAGTTAGCATTCAACATATGGCCCGATAATACATTAGAAAATTTGGCATGAAGATTTACATGTAGATTTCCAAAGGCCTCCTCTGTAGGCCTATTGCTCCTCACCAATGCAGATGATGGTGTCCCAACTGTTCCATAATTAGCACCCAACATGTCTTCTGCCGAAACCTCCTTAGTTTCTTCCACATTATCCATTAGTCTAGTGCTACATTGCTGTGCTAAAGAACATTATTAGGATTAGATTTTCTGTACCACTCCAAAAATTTTGTTAATGGAGTTTTTATCTTTATATTAAATTAATTACTCAATGTTTTGATTACAGTCATCCATCCCAACCCGGAAATAAAACAAAATTAAGAATGACCAAGAAAAACACATTTACACTTTTGCTTAAGTTTATATATTCGAGACCAGTTTGGTATTTTGGACTGGATTGTTCAGTCCAGCCAAAAAAAACCCACATCAACGATTTGAATCATTCATATTTTAGACCTCATCGAAAATATCAATCACGTCGAAAATTAGATCGATCGGAGTGCGTTTGGTATGATTTTAAAACACATTTGTCTTGAGATAAATGGGTTAACTGGGCATTGATTTGGTGTCGCAATCTTTTTCTGTTTTGAGATAAATATATTTCGAAATCATAATATACAACATCTGATCAATCTGATTTTCCACAAGATTGATGTTGTCAACGAGTTCTACAACATGAACAGTTATATCGTTGATGTTCGACCGAAAAAGCCACAAAAGGGCTGTACTGGACGGTCCAGTCCAACATACCAAATACGAGAAGATCTCCTTCGCTTAAATGGACTTCTACTAATTTAGCAGATAAACGAATTTTACCGCTCGCTAACAGGAACCCAACTAAAAATCAGACTAACTTGAAACCTTAAGGTCATCTACAGTGGGCTCCCTAAAAATTGCTCCTAAGTTGTATCATAAGGTGTACACATAAGCATAATTGGGGTCCACTTTTCACTTCTAGAGCTTGTTAAATTTAGAAATGATGTGTGCACTCAATGGGCTAGCAATAACGTTCTCTATTTTGTGGGAAAAAAAATTAGGAGCAACTTTTTCAAATATTTCATATTAATTTTTTTTTTTTGAAGACTTTGGCCCCACTTAGAGTTAGCTAGAAGGTTATCTAAATTTAACTATTGTACTAGGAGCCAAGCTTAGGAGCCACCCTTAGGAGTTTGTATGGAGAGCCCATTGAAGGCAATACTTGAGCACATGACTAGGTAAATGTTAGGAGTCTCACTTATGAGCCATTTTGATAGCCCACTGTGGATGTCCTAAGAAGAGGCACAATATCGTCCTCCACTGCTAAAGCAATCATTCAAAGTTGGCCATTGAAGTCTTGGAGTCTGTCATAAAATAATGTTCAATGTTGTGGCATAATGGTTAATTGGTCCAAGCTGGTTCCTTCCTTTCCAATATGAATATGCGCTCTCCGACGAATTACATAAATGTTCTAAGTTCTAACGCAATAGTACTGGAAGTACTTCATCATTTTAAAAAAATAACACCTACCAAAAAAAGTACATTAAAAAGTAGTGCACCCGTGCTTAAGTGACAACTAATTAAAAGGAACAATATTGATAGACTAAGTATGGTCATTTTTTGTGATTATTCGCGTCAACAGGAAGAAAAACAAAAGGTACCTACCTTTTCTGAATTGGCAGATCGCCCACTAACAAACAAAACGCCGTTCGGAAAAAGCTAAAAGAAAAGAAAAAAAAAAGACAAAAGAATTGAACATTGCACGTCGAATTCGCAATTTGAAAGGATAAACAACATTTTAATAATATTTGAGTCATGTAATGGAGAGAAATAACATTAAGCGAGAAGGGTCCCAAACACTTTTTTTTGGATAAGTAAAGAAGGTGCCGACGTTACTCTTGGAAATGTGACCAGAGATTATTTGTTCTTAATGGTCCCCAAACTTAATTTATTTTTAAGAACAAATAATGCATGTTTATTTTATCTACGCTCATGATAAAGTTCTTGCTTCTGTGCTTGGATCGTTTAATGAAACAATATTTTAATCATTAAACTAGTAAACTGTTGTACATGGTTTTATAAAAGCCAAATATCAATTGGTGAATCTCTCTTGAAGTTGCCTAACCACTAACATTGTCTAGAAAATCTTTTTTAAGGTTGTGCATCGATCCTTCAACACACTGTTTATAAACCAATTAACAATTGTAATCAAGAGAGACAATGCCTTCAATTTTTATATGGTCTCTTCATGTTTGCTTGCTTGGACCGTACACTGATTCTCAAATACATAGACAAATGCATAGAGATGAGGAAAAGATTTGTTTTTATCATGAAATTAGTTGGGTTAAGTACTTGTTTCATTTTATGAAGTTACTGTAATACCATGCAGTGGCGGACGTACACTACTACAAAAACCTTAAACCATGACAGTTAAAAGGTGTCATGAATCACAAAAGATGACAGTTTTAAAACTGTCATCTTTGGAGCTGACATTAAAAGTCTAGATTTGTTATGACAGTCAAATTAAAAACGTCATTGAAACATATAAGATGACGGTTTAAACCTGTCATCTTTGCAATAAGATGACAGTGTAAACCTGTCATCTTTACAATCAACGATGACTGTTTTAAACTGTCATCTTATCTATCCTCCATTCTAAAAATAAATAAAAAATCCAATTCTAGTTCGAACATGTGGCTCTCGTGTGGCCGCCCTCACAAGACCGCCCAGTGGAGTTCACATGGCACCCTCGTGGCGCTTGTGTGGCGCCTGCGCCTACGTAGCGCTTGTGTGGCGCCTACGTAGCACTTGTGTGGCGCCTACGTAGCACTTGTGTAGTTAGATAATATTTGCTTGCCCCAGGACTCGAACTCAAGACCTTGACCTCCTCGCGCGCGCGCATGTTACCAACTGAGCTAGCACGCTTGTTGATGACAAAAGACCAACAAAAATATTTATACTGTATTTTCGAAAAATTTTAAGTTGAGTACTTTTTATGTCAGTTTTAGATTTAATATAAGATGACAGTTTTAAACTGTCATCTTATACGTTTAATGACACTTTTTGACAGTCATCTTTTATGATCAATTTCAATGTCGGTTCTAATTAAAACTGACATTAAAAGGGTTTAGTTTCAATGTCACTTTTAAGGAAAAATGACATTCAAAGGTTATCCATATGGGCTTCTGGAAGCGCCTTGTTTTAATGTCAGTTCTAAGCAAAAACTGACATTAAAGAAATAGATAATAATGTCACTTTTATTATAAATTGTCATCTTATATCGCAAAAATGACAGTTTTTAGGATAGACTGACATCAAAACTCTACCCTCATATTTTCGACGACAGTTTTACAAAAACTATCATTGTTTCAATTTTTGGTGTGTCATCTTTAACCATTATTGTAGTAGTGGTAGTGTAACATCCCGACTTTTTCATTTAAAAAAAAAATTTATTTTATAACTAAATAAATTCTTCAATTTTCCGGTTTCAAACTTCTTTCTAATAAATAAAATACAAGTATTATGTACTATATTTATCTTTGTTGTTCTTGAAAATCAAATAACTTATATTTTGTTTTTATAAATATAGTTGAGTTAAATTGAACATGGTTACACGGGCGTATATACATTGGACCGCTTATTTTTAGTATAGGGCCGACTATCATTTTGGTGGGTTAGACTTCTGTTTGGCATTATAAGTTGGGCCTAATTTAGGGATTTCCTAACGGGCCGATTAGTAAGAGTAGTATTTAATTAGAGAATCTTTTTAATGTTAAAGTAGGGTTATTATTTGAGAAAGAGAGAGTATTGGGAGAAGAACTTGAGATAGAGGGAGCCGCAGCAGGAGTGTGAAGCGTCGAGGCTGTTATCATTCTCCTGTTCTCGTTAATATCGTCGTAAGTATTTGTATATTATTCTCCTTTGTTTGTTGTATTGAATCAGTACAATTAGGTAGAAGATTTTGGCTTAGAGTGGGATATTTTGAACAAATTGGTGGGCTTGCTGTGGAGTACTCAGAGAGAGAGAGAGAGAGAGCACGTGGAAGATGGTGCTGCCTTGTATGGTGTCTTCATCTCTCTCCCTTGCACTCTAATGGAGTTAATTAGTGGGATTAATATAATATTCATGGACTATGAATGGCAAAAGGGGGTTTCGGTGAAGTACTGTTCCATTGAGATATATAATATGTATTGCTTGGATGGGAATTTAGGCCTTTCATTACCAAAGCTCGGATTTTGGAGTTCGGGCGGCTAATGGTGGTAGATAATTTAGGATTAGGCATGGTTTGGGTACTTAAATTGGATAGGACTTTCCTAACTTTACATATTCAGTGATATACTATTTGAATAGTTAGTTAATTTGTATTTTCTATTATGTACAGGTTAGTCTCTTTTTGACGTGTTTGAGTTGCATTATTTTCCGACCCAGGTGAGTGGTTAAGCATGTGATCCCTTCTTTTGGAATCCTCTTGAGCCTATCAATCCTTGACAATCCTTTATTTTGTTCTGATTCTATGAATATTAATCTTGCTCGTTGAACTCAACTTATTTGACGATTGACGTACCCTTGGGCATACAAGGTTTATTGGTTATATTTCTGATTGATTGATTTCTCGTATTTCGCTTATTGTCTAATCATTAAATTTGTAATATTATTGAGATTTTGCAACGGCACATGTAATATCTCTGCTGGTCACTCCCGTTTGCCGTTGTTCTTATGTGATTGGGACCATGTATTGTACTTGTGAAAGTCCAAGGAAAAGACCCGGGCGCCATCCTGTGGTGACTTTGGCCACTAGGGAAAAGACTTGTGAAACACTACAAGAAAAATCATAATTTGCGAGGAATGAAATTCGTCATAAATGGCACACTTTTCCTCGCCAATGGTATAGGCGAGGAAAATATTTTGTCACCAGTTTTGTCGACAAAGGGTTGTCGCAGAAGGTCACATGGCGAGGAAATAAGAATTTCCTCGCCTATAATGAGTTTTTGACGACGAAATAATTTCCTCTCCTATATTGAGTTTTGGCGAGGAAATATTTCGTCTCCTATAGCGATGATTTTTTGTCGATAATTCATCAATTTCCTCGCCAATAATGATGGAAATCGACCTTGGAAAATTACATAGGTGAGGAAACTTTTCGTCGGCAAATAATTTAATTTAAATATTATAAAATTACATAGGTGAGGAAATTTTTCGTCGGCAAGTAATTTAATTTAAATATTATAAAATTACATAGGCGAGGAAACGTTTCGTCGGCAAGTAATTTCATTTAAATATTATAAACTTACATAGGTGAGGAAATTTTTCGTCGGCAAGTAATTTAATTTAAATATTATAAAATTACATAGGCGAGGAAACTTTTCGTCGTTAGAAAGCTTCTTAGAGAAACCTCTTTAGTGAGAAAAAATTTCGTCACCTAAAGAATATATATGAGGAGTATAGGTGACAAAATAATTTGTGTCACATTCCTTTGAGAACACAATCCTGTTCATTTTAGAATTCAATAGATATCAAACAAAAACCCTGTATTACATTACATTTCACCAAAATAACTAACATATACTCATAAACCTTCAAATATTTAGTATTCTACACCAATTAGTTCATCCACCATAGGATCTAATGCATCCATGTTCCAAAGACAAAAAGTCCAAAATAATCAAACTAGACCATATCATGTTCTTATCCTATGCATCATCCAATTGCACGACTTGCCATGGTTCGCCCCATTTTGTATCATTTAGGTAGAAAACTTGCTTTGCCTGGCTAGGCAAGATGAATGGGTCAGATTGATACCACCGACTCTTGACATCAATGCTTGTACAATAATTATCAGCTCGTATTGTGCAATTTCGACCAGTGTTGCCGGTGTTGTACCACTCACATTGAAACAAAATTACATTCTTCTGACACATATACTCAAATTCTAAAACCTTAATCAAGTGACCATAAAAGTTGTGCATCTTCCCCTCGTGGTCCCCTTCAGCAAGCACCCCACTATTTTGACTCCGACGACGGTTGTCTACTTCTCTAGTACGGTACCTTACCCCATTAATTATGCAACCAGAGTACTCCTTCACTAACAAATTAGGACCATTTGCTAATGACCATAGTTCATCTGTCGCCACTTTTGACTTGTTAGCCCTCAATCTATTTATCTACAATAACACAACCATCAAAAAGTTAGTTATACTAGGTAAATTTATAACAATTAACATCCCTATAACAAATTCCAAATGTCTTACTTTCAATTTGAACCACTTGGGAAACTCTTTCCGTTGCACATTGGTAATGTTTTGTCCATTTGGAACATGCACCAGATTTTTGTGTTCCCTATTCAAATAAATATTATTAACAATTGAAATCTTCATATTATAATTAGAATCATGCCAAAAAAAAATTAAACACGTACTCTAGATACTTCTTTATCTCAGGGCTGTTAAACAACACGAACCAATGGGCAATATCACGGTGTTCTTGTGAAATCTCACTATCCCTTGTTACTAGCCCAATAGGACGAGTTGTCTCCGTGAATACTGTGTACCCTTCGCGATGTTCCCCAGAGTCTTCATTTCGTTCAGGTCGATTATGTACAGTTTCAACCCCATCAAGATACAATGAACAAAAACTGATGCACTCCTTGACAATGTAAGCCTCTGCAATCGAACCTTCTGGTCGAGCTCGATTAGAAACAAACCCTTTCAAAGTTCCAAGGAACCTTCAAGACAATGAGTTACTAGTAAGAATACACATGAAACAACATGAACTTTTGATTGGTAATTAGGTTTGTGACAATTACCTTTCGAATGGATACATCCACCGGTATTGTACTGGTCCTCCAAGTATGGCCTCACGTGGTAGGTGAACGGCTAAGTGGACCATCACATCAAAAAAGGCTGGAGGGAAAATCTTTTCAAGCTTGCATAGTATGAGCACTATTCGTTCTTCTAATTTCTCAATTTCACTACGCCTCAAGGTCTTAGAACAGAGGTCTTGGAAGAAACTACCCAACTCGAATAATGCTGTACTAATTTCCTTATTCACAAAACCGCGCATCCCAATTGGAAGAATCCGTTGTATAAGTATATGGTAGTCATGGCTTTTTAGGCCATTTAGTCTACCATTCGTTGCATTAACAGACCTTGATATGTTTGCCGCATAGCCATCGGGATACTTGACTGATTTCAAGAATTCAAAGAAAGCCTCCCTCTCTTTAACGGTTAGTGAAAAGCTCACATGAGGCTTGACATATGATCCGTTGGGACGTTCAATCAGCCACAACTCTTGTCTTATTCCCCAATCTTCCAAGTCCTTTCGTGCCTTATCTGTGTCCTTGTTCTTTCCCTCAATGCCCACCATTGTCCCAACAATGTTTTCACTGAAATTTTTCTCACCGTGCATGACATCAGTGTTGTGTCGTAGCTTCTTATTCTTCCAATATGGTAGGTCATACAAGGCACTTATCTTCGTCCAATTCGGTTCATGACGGCGCCTTTTCCTGTTACTTGGATTCTTTCCCAAGATGACCCCTGTTACATTGTCTAACTGTTCTTGAATCTTTTCCACCGGAATTTCCAAAGATCTCTTCCGTTTCTCATGCTTACCATTATAGGCCACTCTCTTTCGCCTTTCTGGGTGGTTTTCTGGTAAGTAGCATCGATGATTTGTGTAAGCAGTCTTACTTCTCAATGATTCAAAATACGGTTCATCGTTGCAAGTATAACATGCATAATGACCCTTTGTTCTCCAGCCAGAAATGTCACCAAATGCTGGCCAATCATGTATTGTCCACATTAAAGCTGCATGCATTTGAAAACTCTCACGACTAAAGGCATCATAAGTTAATGCACCAGTCTGCCACAACTCATTCAATTCATCTATCAAAGGTCTCATATAAACATCGATATCGATGCCAGGTTGCTTATCCCCAGGAATTAGTAATGTGAGCATGAAGAATGACTCTTTCATAACCAGCCATGGTGGCAGGTTATAAGGAACAAGAATGACAGGCCACATACTATAGGAGTTGCTCATGTTCCCGAAAGGATTGAACCCATCAGCTGCTAACCCTAGTCTCACATTGCGAGCCTCACGAGAAAACTCAGGATATTTAACATCAAAGTCCTTCCATTCATCACCATGGGCCGGATGCCTGGATTCATCACCATCGCCAGGATTATCCATGTGCCATCTCATGTACTCGGCTATCATCCTTGTCATGAACAGCCTTTTTAACCTTGGTGTCAAAGGGAAGTAACGCAAAACCTTACGGGCGATCTTATTTCCCCTGCCACAATTGGTCTCGTACCTTGACACATTGCACTTTGGACACCTATCCAGGGTTGCATTCTCCTTGTAAAAGAGTACACAATCCTTGCCTCGTATGTATTCTTGGGAACTAAGTTAGGTTTTGGTAAAAGATCACTTTGGAACTTCAAGAACATATCGAGCGATTTATTGGTCCAATGATTTGTTACCTTCATATTAAATACCTCAATAACAAATTTTAGCAGAGTATAACTTTCACAACCTGGGTACAACTCGCGTTGGGCATCATTCAAAAGTTTATCAAAGTTTCTCATTTCCTCCCATTGGGTTGTATCTACGGATTCCCCTCTCATTCGATCTTGCAACAACGCATCAATCCCGCCTAGATCCCCATCTTGACCATCTCGCATTTCCTGATGGCAAACATTTTTCGATACACGCGGTTCTCCATGCTCATGCCAAACAGTGTAACTTTGCATAATCCCATGTCGGAGCAAATGAATTCGCACATCTTCTGGACTTTTACGGTAAAAGTTTACACACTGTAAACACGGGCATGGAATATTACCTTGTCCATCTACAACCTCTCTTGCAAATTCAATAAACGAATTTATACCATTATAATATGTCTGACTAATTCTCCCATCAGCTGTCATGCCCGTTTTCATCCAATTTTTGTCCATGTCTGATTTAAGTCATCAAAATAATGTCAAGCCCTGCATAGATCACATATTACATAAGTAGATTTAGTAAACCAGTTTGTAATAGTTAGGTGTCACTCTCCCCAACTTTTTCTATCTATCCTTAGGATGAACACTACCGGATAGCTTATAAGATATTTACTACCTTAGTAATTCAAAAGCCTAATTATCATAAATAAGAAAAGTACACTATGCAGATAACTTTCTTATATATATAACCAGAGCCGAGTCCTCATCTTTCTCTTGTTTTGGCATCCATGGGCTCAAATCAGTTAAATTATCCCCAAAAGCAGACACAAATCATTCACTAATGTAGAATTAGATAACAACACTACAAATTTGAACAAAGAAAAGACAAGCTAATCTTTTTATCCAAATTGCCTGCAAATAAGGGAGAGAGAGAGAGAGAGAGAGAGAGAGAGAGAGAGATTTGTATAGTCCTCCAACTATCACATTGCATTGCATTTAGTCAAATTGCTAACGGAAGTTAGAAAACTAACCAAAAAAATTAGATGAATGGCCATGCCATAATTTCTCCCAACTCAAAAGGCAAAATTACGATTTCAACCGTAAGTCCCGCACAATCCTCCCCTTCTTTCTATTCTCTAGATCGACAAAACCCAAACTTTCACACACTAAAACCAGACTTTAACACACTCAAAATCCACAATCGATTGATGAAGGCTGTACTCTTTATTTCTTCAATGGTTTATTAGTTATTAAGGCGAAGGGACGATAGAACCCCAGTCTATACTTTCTGATTTTTGCCATTTTGAATGGGTTTTCTGTTTTGGTATACATAAAAGTTAGGTTTTTTCAAAGTCTAATTAAATTTTCCATTTTTCTACGATGTAAAAATAATATTTTCACTTCTTGATTTTTCAAACACAAACCTATTATACTCCTTATGGTGTTTCAGTCGGGGGAGCAATTTGTGCTACCGAGCCTTATACAACCGGCCCCAGCTATTCTGAGTACCCTCAGTTTGGAGTAAAATTTTTTTCTACAGAACTGCTAGTTTGAGCCCACTAACTTAAATGAAATTTCAGTGGCAGTTGGGATCATGGTAACTCTGGACTAATTAAGTAGAGACAAATAACTTTATGAAAGATAAATTGGTAAAACTAATTGCGGTACTTATGTTGCAGTGTTTTATTGATTATTTCCTAATTTTTCTAGCAATTTCCATCCCTTCCTATGATCCCTAAAGTCCTCGAGCAAAAAAGAGCACCAAAACCCAAAGAAGAGCTGCAAATCAAAACCCAAACAAGAGCTGCTGGACTTACTGGAACATTTTTCGTCATTCCTTGCTGCTGGGCTTCTATTTTGCTCAAGGTTTGCTCTGAAAATCAGACAAAAATCGGAGAAGAGAGAGAAATCAGTCGAAAACATAAGTAAATAGAAGTGCACGTGAACAGGCCACACTCCGATAATCCACGTTTTAATTAAAATAGCATGCATTGTATCGCAATTCAATTCAATATAGCCAATATCAAAACAAAACACGTGATTCACATTTTCCAGCTTGAAAAGCAAGAAGCATTTGATGTAAAAATAGTTGAGCAAATGCATGTAACCAAGGTATTGCGTACTCACCAAATAGAAGTGCCTAACCCGTCATGCGTGAGAGTTACTCCATTGAATTTGTACCTAGATAGAGACGTACTAATGATTATTAACACAAGATATTTCTAAATAATTATCCTAAGTCAGTAACCATCTAGGACTAGAAACAAAATTAGCTAGTGGGGTCGAAATACAACTCGTGAGACTTCAATCAAGGGTTAATTCACCATTAACAAATCGGTAAAGGGGTATTTATCAAGATTAGGGATTGAACAACCATGATTTGAAGAGTTGGGTCAATCTCAGAATTTCTGTTCGGGACAACCTCAATGCAGTATCCTGGGTTTGGTTTCGCAGTTCACCGGCGTCGGCAGGTAGAGACGTGAACGTCGAATAGGTTTAGGCAAAGCCTAAACCCCATTTGCCTAAACCCCAATGCAGGACCATGGGCTCGTTAATGGTTTACTGGGGAAAGTGATAGAGAAGAAAGAGAAATTCATACCAGGAGATACACGGCGAGGTAGCAGTCGGTGATGGTAGCAGCGGCAGAGATGGAGAGGTTACGGGCTTGGCTTTGGAATGGAAGAGTACCAGTTAGAGAGGAAGACAGAAGATGTTAGACTGATTTGGGGCTTTTTCTTTTTCTTTTTTTTTTGATAAGGCCCTTGTAAAACATTTCAGGACCCGCCCAATCCAAATTCAGCCCGCCAAAATTTCGCTCCAAACCATTAACAAGGAAAACATTTCCTCGCCTATTCTGAGTTCGTTAGTGAGGAATTATTTCGTCGTCCAATTCCGCCAGGTAAAATAATGTAAAAAGAAATTTCGGTCCATACAAATTAACGAGGAAACATTTCCTCGCCCATTGTGAGCTCATTAGTGAGGAATTATTTCGTCGTCCAATTCGGCCAAGTAAAATAATGTAAAAAAAAAATTCGGTCCATACAAATTAACGAGGAAAACATTTCCTTGCCCATTGTGAGCTCATTAGTGAGGAATTATTTCGTCGTCCAATTCGGCCAAGTAAGATAATGTTAAAAAAAAAATTCGGTCCATTAAAATTAACGAGGAAAACATTTCCTCGCCCATTGTGAGCTCATTAGTGAGGAATTATTTCGTCGTCCAATTCGGCAAGTAAAATAATGTAAAAAAAAAAATTCGGTCCATAACAATTAACGAGGAAAATTTTTTCTCGCACATTTTGAGTACATTAGTGAGGAATTATTTCGTCGTCCAATTCGGCCAAGTAAAATAATGTAAAAATAAATTTCGGTCCATACAAATTAACGAGGAAACATTTCCTCGCCCATTGTGAGCTCATTAGTGAGGAATTATTTCGTCGTCCAATTCGGCCAAGTAAAATAATGTAAAAAAAAATTTCGGTCCATTAAAATTAACGAGGAAAACATTTCATCGCCCATTGTGAGCTCATTAGTGAGGAATTATTTCGTCGTCCAATTCGGCCAAGTAAAATAATGTAAAAAAAAATTTCGGTCCATTAAAATTAACGAGGAAAACATTTCCTCGCCCATTGTGAGCTCATTAGTGAGGAATTATTTCGTCGTCCAATTCGGCCAAGTAAAATAATGTAAAAAAAAAAATTCGGCAAGTAAAATAATGTAAAAAAAAAAAAATTTGGTCCATAACAATTAACGAGGAAAACTTTTTCTCGCACATTTTGAGTACATTAGTGAGGAATTATTTCGTCGTCCAATTCGGCCAAGTAAAATAATGTAAAAATAAATTTCGGTACATACAAATTAACGAGGAAACATTTTCCTCGCCCAAGGTGAGTTTTTCAGTGAGGAATCATTTCGTCGTCCAACAGATTCCAAGGTTTCGCGCGCCCGGGGACGGTATGGAGAGAGCATATTAGCGAGGAAAATTATTATTTCCTCGCCTAAACTTTCGTTTGTCCACTCTTTTAGAGACGAAATAATAATTTTCCTCGCCCATTTAGTAATGTTAGCGAGAAAATCAAATTTCCTCACCTTAAATTTGTTTTCCCTGTAAATTGGTGACGAAATATGATTTTCCTCACAAAAAAGACATAATTGGAGACGAATTTTATTTTCCTCACCAGCTTTTCCCCACAGATTATCACTTTTCTTGTAGTGAAATACCCTGTGACTCTAGTGCTCAACGGATAGGGGAAAGACTTGTGAAATACCCTGTGACCCTACTCCGGATCGGCTCAGGGAAAAGACTCAGGCGCCATCCTGAGGTGACTCTAAGTTCGGTGTTGGATCCAACGGGCTAAGCCTTGAGAAAATAATTGGCATTTGGCGATGGTTGTTATTATTATAGTTCCCACATAATTTGGTTCAGACTCCTATTTATTATTGTTCGTTGTTCTGGTATATTTTGGACTGGCTGATTGGTAAGAATGCACATTTTGTGAATCAATTATCGTTCCTGTTATCGTTAATTAGAAATTCGTCTCCTTGATACCACTTGTTGAGCCACCGACCTTTGTTACTTGAAACCATTTCTTTGGAGCTCTCACTATCATTCCTTAAAATGTATGTCACGTTGTGTTCTAACCCATAGCATGCTTAACTATTCACTGAGCTGTGAGCTGACGGATTTATTCCGCATTCTTTTCAGGTTAGTTCGGGGAGCATCATAGTGGACTCTGAGACAGTGTCGGGACCCACCGTTTGGACCTCTAGGGCATTTGCATTTTTATTTTCTTTTAGTCATGTCAATCAGCTTCCGCACTTTTGTTTCTTTAGAATTTTTGTTAATAAATTCGGAGTATGGAGAATTTGAGATATTGTTCACTGGCTAGAAAAATGTTGGTTTTGGTTTCCAATTTAATTTTATAATTCAGGATTCAGTTTGATTTATTTGGGTTGTGAAAAATTATTATTATTATTTTTATTATTTTTGTTTAGGCTTCGTGTTCCAAGAATTATCTCTTGGTTCACGGCCGGTCATGCTCCCGGATTTGGGGCGTGACACGTAGGATTGGAGTCAAGCAGGGATCGAATCACGTGTCTTTTCATATTCATAAAAAAAAATATTTTGTATTCATTTATCGCTACTTGCGAGGTCCGAGTAAGAGGCGATATTGTGTGCATGTACATAGCCACCATTAAATTTAATAAAAAACAATCTAAAAAATGATTGATAATTTGAAATTTTTGGAGTTTTTACCCCACACAAATAAAAATGATTGACCAATCCCATAGAATTTTTCTTAATTAACCTTAAAAACTAGTATAATACGTAAGAATACTTGGAGTTATGCCGGGGCCGGATTTCCCCCTTGCAGTCCATTGGTACCAGCCTGATACCATGCACCAACAGTTTATCATATCAAATAGATTTATACAGTAATATTTAGATTCATTTTTTTTGTGCATCGGGGATTAATATCTTAACTAAACGAAAACTGAGACCTGCAGCAGAAGTGCTAGCATACTGTTAGTCAGTCATATTACAAAGTACAACCCATACTAAGAAAACTACACTTAGTCAAGTAGCCTAGTGTTTAGGCTATCACAAATCAGGAACTCTCGTAAAGATAGGGGGTCCTTTAAGAGTTAAGATGACTATCTCTTCTCCTTGTTCGTCTCCAAGATGGGCGAGGTAGTCAGCACATTGATTTGCATCACGGTAGGTATGAGCTAGGTTGATTCTGTGCGAATTAGGAGGGCTGCCGCATCTCTGGTGATGACACTTAGGGTGTGGTTCTCCGTAGGCTCTTCAGTGATCATATTGGCTGCAATTGAAGCATCTGTCTCTTCCTTGACGTTCTTCATTCATTTTCCTAATATGATGGTACTTAAACCACTGTATATACCCCATATTTCTGCCTCTAGACTTGAATCGCATGAGAGCTTTTTTTCCAAATAAACCCACGATTAAATTGCCGTTGGCATCCCTGAAAGTACCACCATATCCAGCTGGTCTCGTCCTGTCATACCAGCTACTATCAGTATTTAGTTTTGTATCTCCTGCAAAAGGTGGTACCTGGCCAATAAGTTAGGCTAGGTCTATTACAACGCCATAAACAAGAGGAGAATTGAAAGCCTCCACGGCTCCACTATCTCTAGGGCGTTATCAAAGCTTTTTTTGCTATGATCTTTCCAAATCGGCCAAAGAGAAGTAATCAACAATATACACAAAAGATGAATCTATTGCCTACTTTCAAGAGTGCACTGTGACTTTGAAGTTAACGGCCGGGCAAATGTCCACTAAGTCAAATCCCTTGGAGTTTGTCCATAATGATATACGAGATTTTTTGTGGTGGTGATGTGAATCTATGTGTGTTATGTATCTTAGACTTTTTGTTTTGATTTTGAGCCATGGTAAGTTAGGTGTGATTATCTAGTAGAATTCTCAACAAAATATGCTTATATTGTCCTTGTGGGAGCTTGTTCCTATCCCTGGACAAGTCTTTTTTTTGGATTTTTTTCTCTCTTTTTTCTCTTTTAGCTTCACTTTTAGTCTCTTGCTAGTTGTGTTGCCTTTCTTTATCCTTGCACTTTTGCTTGGGTTTAGCTTTCTCCTCGATGAACTCTTTGTCAAGTTCAATAAACTTTTGTTCCTGTTTCAAAAAAAAAAAAAAAAAAAGAGACCGAAATCATATGCAAATAAAGGATATACGGGGTATTTTCCCCATGCGAAATTGCAAATAGTATCTATGTATCAGATCTGTGTTTCTTTTTATCCTTAAGTAGGGATGGAGCCAGAAGGGGGGCCAGTATGAGCGGTCCCCCTGCAAGAGGAAAAAATCTCTCTAGTATTATATAGAAAAATAAAAAAAAATCTAGGAATTATATATGCTCGCACCTGTAAAGTATTTTGGGAAAAAAATTCGTCCCTACATAATAAAATTCCTAGCTCCGGCTCTGTGATTAAGAGAGGTAAGGCCCCGACAATGAGGATAAAGTTTGTCTTTTGGTTCTTTTGAGGCACTAATTTTGTAACCCACTTAGCTATTTTAAGATGCTTTGATCTTTTGAATTGTTAAATGAAGATTCGGTTACGTGTGTCATTAAACTAACTTTTCTAAATAATTAAACAACTTTAGGCACTATAATGACCAACTTTTTTGTTAAAGGTGATGATGAAATCTGAGAAATAGGAGCAATTGGAATAATCGTAAAGATTACAAGAATGGTAATGAACGGTAGTCCACTCTTGAAAGTATGCAATTGCTCAGTAATACATCTATTAATGATGAATATATAACTGCGGGGAGATTTATATATAAACTAAAGAGATTAAGCATTTGGTTGGTCACAGAACACAAAAATCGAAATTTTATGCCTGTTTATTTGATCAGATATGAGCATTACAATAGACTTAAAGCAATCAAATATTTGGTAAAATATTGAATATTTACAAGTAGGAGTGCACACGGTCCGGATTGGACTGGTTCTCTACAAATCCATTAACCGAACCATATTCTGAACGCTTCTAGAAAATACGAAACAAAACCTAACCAATATACGCACGGAACATGTCCGGAACCAAACCGCAACACCAGACCGGTTTTGGTTCGGTTCCGGTTCTACCCGCTTAGAATTAGAATACTTTTTCACAATACGTGAACTCAAAAAGTTGTTTAGAATAGAATAAAATAATACCTTGCTAGCTAGGCTGATAAATAATAATAAGAATAATAATACATTACTAGGAAATTACCAAATCAAATCAAGATACAATAGTAAAAAATATTAACTCACTAAATGAAGATACATAATTTATAATTATGTATACATATTAAAAAATATACGTATAATATATGCGGTCCGGATCAGTTTAACCGTGGTTCTTGAATTGAGAACCAGTAACCGAACCATGATTACCGGTTCTTATGCTTTTAGAACCATAACTAGACCTATAAACCGCATAACCTAACCAAATAGTACGGTATGGTCCGGATCGAACCGGTTTAGCATAGTTATATCGATTTTCTTGTGCACCCCTATTTTCAACTCGGATGTAATATGATTTCAATATATAACCACACAAACTGTAATTAAATAAACTATGGGGCTATTGTGAAATTTATTAGACTTCAGAGGTTAATGTGTAATTAAGTAAATTGTAGGGTTCAATGTTTAATTTAGATAACTCTAAGGGCTGACATGTAAATTATACTCCCTCCGTCCCAAATTGTTGGTCCTGTCGGATTTCAATACAATTTTTTCATTGTTCATATCTTCTAATCTATAACGTATATTATGGCAATATGGATCTTACTTGATAGATTTCAATTAGTTCTATTATACAAAGTTTTAAAACTCTCATAAAGTATTATAGATTGAAAGATATAAATATTTAAAAATTGCATTGGAATCCAAACTGGACAAATAATTTGGGACAGAGGGAGTACATTTTTCAGGTCAACATGGATTTCATAAAAACCTAGAGGGTAAATATATAATTTAGTAAACCAGAGGTTAATGTGCAAATTTGTAAAACTTTATAGGTTTCATAACTTTGTGAATACTATGGTCATAATGCAATTTTTACTAACTTATTTTAGACGCTTTACAACTAATTTCTTTTACATAATAATTCCATTGCTTTTCGACATACATGTGATATTATTCATTTAGTATGATGAGATTTTGATGCAGGGGCTCCAAGCTACAGTTGTTTCCCAAACTTATCCTTTTGCAAGTTTCATAATTTACTTCAGGCACTCCAAAAAAACCTTTACTTTTCTCCTTTACTTCAGGCACTCCAAAAAAGCAGATAGTTTTTTTTTTTTTTATCAGAAAAAGTACATAGTTGCTCAACACCTTTTACTGCACGTCACAGAATTGCCTACTTCCATATGTAATGTTTCCTTGATAGAGTCTTTAAGCTATTGTCTCCATGTTCTACACCAGGACAACCTGGACAAGTGATCTTCGGCCTATGATTATAGAACCATCTTTTTGTCCATGCAAAATCTCTTGGGAGTTCTGTTACTTTTCCTCTCAAGATCATAACTTTGGTAATGTGCTTTGGTTGTCTCACTATGAGTTTTAAGATGTAGATTTGCAGTCGTTATGAAGATTTTGAAAGAAAAATGGTAGATAATGAGAACGAAAGTATGAAAATCTTGTGTCACAACCATTATGAAGATTTTGCAGCATCAACATTTTCAATTGTGTGTTGTTTATTTTAGAGAATTCTAGCATTGTTTTTTTGGGCGCAAAGTGACGTAAAGCAATCTGACATAGATGTATGTTTAATGTTTGGAACCTAATGTTTATGTTGTGGATGTTTAATGTTTGGAACCTAATGTTAATGTTTATATTTAGAACCTAATGTTTGGTTCATTTTTCCGTTTGGAGTGTCTTAGTAAATGAGGAGATAATTTGGGGATGGAGTGCCTCCAATGATTTTTATATTTTGAAAATGATAGTTTTGTAACTTCATTAAATTTTGGAGTGCGCCAAAATCAGCACCCACCCTTTATGAAAACATGTCGTTCCCTGCAACAATGCATCTAGCTGCCTAGATCCGGGGGGGCATACCCTCAAGTAGTAGAGATAGAAATAGCAAAGGCAATAGAGGTGGTAGATCCATCATATCCAGATGAAGAACCTGGACAGGTAGCAGTGGTTGTATCTTATCGAGCTTTCCCGGGAAAGAACCCATATCTAGGATAAGGATCATTGTCTATATCAATTTCGTCCAACTGTGGATCAGGCTGTCTCTTAGCTAGCTTCTAAGGATCGAAAAGTTTTTCTCTTAGGTTGTTAAATACATATTATTTTTTGAATATTGATTATTACTTTAATTCTTTTGATTCATAAAATCTTTTCTACATCAATATATTTAGTTTAGAGTATTTTAGATTTAAATGAGTCGCATAACATTTTTAGCAAAACACCTGATCAACACCTGATCAAGCGTAACAACCAGAACTGAGACTTGAGTCAAAACCAACTCCACACCCTACCCTTTCAACAAACCATGAGTCATCAAAGAAATCAAATTTTTTTGGCCCTTAAACCAACCCTAATTTGGCCCTTAGACTGTATACAATCATCACAAAAACCTACAGTCAACCCTTTATACACTAATATAGGCCTTGTTTGATAACACAGATTCAGCACTTAAAACTGAATCAATTAAGTAATAAGTCATTAAGTAGGTTTGATAACCACATTTTATGTTACTAAACAGATTAAGTACCACTTAAAATGTAGGCTAAAAAATTGATAAAAATTAAGTAGCTTTAAGCTACTTAATTCTGGCTGAATTCCTATGTGCTTACAATCAACCATCACACCTCCGCCGCCGTTGTCACCACCACCACCACCACCACCACCGCCACGCCGCCGCCACCACCACAACCACCACCATTGCACTGCCGCCACCACCATGCCGCTACCACCACAACCACCACCATTACACCGCCACTGCCGCTATGCCGCTACCACCACAACTACCACCACCACCACTACCACACCGCCGCCACCACCACAACCACAAGCACCACCACCACCACACCACAACCACCACCATTGCACCGGTGGCTACCACCACAACCACCACCACCACTGCACTGCCGCCATGCTGCTACCACCACACCGCCACCACCACCACTACCACACCGCCACCACCACCACCACCACCACACCACAACCACCACCATTGCACCGGTGGCTACCACCACCACCACCACCATTGCACTACCGCCATGCCTCTACCACCACACCGCCACCACCACCACAAGCACCACCACCACCACACCACCACCACCACACCACAACTACCACCATTGCACTGGTGGCTACCACCACAACCACCACCACCACCATTGCACTGCCGCCATGCCGCTACCACCACCACTGCCACACCGCCACCACCACCACACCACAACCACCACCATTCCACCGGTGGCTACCACCACCACCACCATTGCACTGTCGCCATGCTGCTACCACCACAACTACCACCACCATCACTGCCACACCGCCACCACCACTATCACCGTTACCCATATACCACCACTACTATTGTCATTCCACCGCCATCACTTCACCACCACCACTAGCATTCCACCCTGCCCACCACAACCACTACCACTACCACGCCATAACCATCACACTACCACCACTACACCACCAACATTGCACCACTATTACTCTACTGCCACCACAACTCACCATCATTCCACCCCCACCATTACTCCACTGCTACCGCCACCTCGCCACCACCCTCACCACCTCCTAATCACCACTACCACAAATACATGATGACCATTAATAAAATTAAGAGACAATTAAAACCCAAAAAATTAAATTAAATTAATTCAGGGCTTAATTGTTTTATCAAACAGCTTTTCAGCTTAAAAAATTCGGCATTCAGTTTTCAATACTTAATTTTCAGCTTTCAGCTTTCAGTTTTCAGTTTTCAGTTTTCAGTTTTATCAAACATAGCCATACTTAAGCTCTCATTTTCAATACAACAAATCAATAGATTGTTTAACCCTTGTTTTCTAATACCCTCTCCCTTGACCACAAAAAATAGCACTCTCACTCACTTCCTCTCCAAAAATCACTCCCAAGAAACTTGGTGACAGCATACAATTTTATCAGCAACCTTACTCACACTATATATCGTAGGGAATTTGAAGATCTCATTTTATCACATATACTTTCTAAAAATTACTCCAGATATTGAATTAGTTCAAACACCAGAGTGAAATTACTTGATATATTAATTTAAATTTAAACACTGCAATGAAATTATTCAAGGTATTGAATTCTTAGGCATTTGATTAAATTTAAACACTGCAATGAAATTATTCAAGGTATTGAATTCTTAGGAATTTGATTCCCAATCATATTCCTATTTCAACTCACAAAAATCCTAAGAATTTAATTCATAATAATCGTAATCATATCTCCCTCCATTTTTACCATCAATGCTAAGGTAGATACCATTGTGGAGAGGGATAATTGGCTTTCGAGAAGTGTAATCGCTAAATCACCTTCTCTTAGATCCATTGAGTCTATCAGAGAAAACTTATACATGGAGGGTGTCTTCGAAGTTCAAATTCGGTCATTGGGAGGTTTTTACTATCTGCTTACTTTCCCCTCCATTGATGACATGAAGGCTATGGTTGAGGGCTCTGAGGTCAATTGGTTAGGGAATTTTTTTGAGGAGTATCAACCTTGGAGTCCTAATTTTTCATTTGAAGCTTCTCGTGAAGTCTGACTAGAGGGTTATGGTGTTCCTTTACATCTCTGGAATCATGACACTTTCTTTAGCATTGGAAAAATTTGGGGAGAGCCGATCACTCTTGATGATGCGACTTCGAAAGGTTCTTCTTTCTCCTCAGGTAGAGTGCAGATCTTGTCTAAGAATTTTGGTGTTATTGATCAAGCGATAAACTTGGAGGTTGATGGAAGATTATATCTTATTCGGGTAGTGGAAAAATTAGTAACTGTCAATAATTTGATGAGGATTGCTTGCAATTATAAGTGCACAGAGAGAGATTTTCACAAGACCATGAAGTCTGGTTTGGAAAGGGGAGAAGTGGGAGAATCTCCTAACGTCGTGGCAATTGTGGCAGAAGTGGGAGAGTCTCCAAATTTTGTGTTCTATGGAGGGTTCGAAAGTGGACGCTTCTAAGGACTCTGAAGGCTTTGCGGATCTTGATTTAGATGCTTCTCAAACCAACGTGTTTGATGTTTCAAGAAGTCATAATGAGGTTATTGGAAAGTGAGTCACAAGAGTTGATGATTTGATTGAGGTAGCTACTTGCGAAGAAAATGGTTCTAAGGGAAATGAGGCTAATGACATCCCTCAGGCCAATAAATCAAAGGAAATTCCAATCCCAGTTAATGAAGATCAAGATTCAAGCTGGAGTGAATTACCATTTCACAAGGAATGGTTATGCCCTCTAAAGAAAAGGTGGTGGAGAAAAACAAGAAGAGATTGAAAAACATTGGTGATTTTATAGGTATTCCAAAAGTCGGGAAAGGAAGAAAAAAGAGGAACAAATGTGTTTTGGTCAGGTCGGCCATAGCTGCAACAGCTCTATCTATCTCTTCGGAAGGGATTAAAAACAGAAATAGGATTATTCTCAATGAAGCAGAAGCCGCAAGGTCAATCTCAAAAATCATAAGTAAAGACTTTATGGGCAATGATGAGGAGGTGTTGAGCAAATTCATGGCTTTGGAGTAATCTTTAGAGATGTTTCTTGGGCAGTGCTCTGGTCTCGGGTTTTGGAGCAGCTTGTGGAGCTCTTTTTTTTCTGTGAGGTGTTTCTTAGGAGCAGTTGTGTTTTTTTTTTTTTTTGTAGCTTTTGTCCCTTTGGGTGTTGGGCTTCGGCCTTTTAGGTGGGTTCTGTCCCAGTGGTTGTTCTCATTTGGCTTCTTGCCAACCGTTTGGGGTCTGATGTGGTTTTGTTGCGTCTAGCGGTGGAAGTTCCTTCTTCCGTGGTTTGGACGCAATTTTTCCCTTCTTCCCTTTTAATCTTTGTTCTCATTTTAGAGTTTAATAAAACTTTTTGCCGTTCAAAAATATGTTTACTCAAGATTCAGGTCTTTCAAACATAACATTCTTACTCCTAAAATCACACTCCTGGCTAAGATAGACAGAATAAAGAGGGTGATTATTTTCCTTACTTTTGGGGCAAGTTAAAGTAATTTTCCTGGTAAACGGGTAAAGTTGCCAAAAAAAATCACAATTGCTGATGGTGAAAAAACTTCCTTAATTCTAGTCCTCTGACTTTCCATCTTTCTCTCCTTCTCTCCTTCCCTCCCTCTCTACAAAAGCATTAACTGCACAAACAGATAGGTACAGAGATCAATCAACCCCATACCCATAAACATACAGCCTCTCTCTATTCCCCTCCATTCAGTCACACTTTCTCTCTCCAAATCGAAAAACTTATCATTTTCTCTCCAGTCACTTCTACCCTCCAAATAAGCCTAGGAGGTCATTGTCGCCGCCTATAACCCAAGTCGTCTTTTCCAGTATTGTTTGCTCACCCTTCGGCAATAAATCCTTGTCAGATGTAATAGAATCTCTACATACCTACAATCATAAAGCCTCACACACACTCTCTCTCTCTCTCTCTCTCTCTCTCTCTCTCTCTCTCTCTCTCTCTCTCTCTCTCTGTTCAAATCCATCCCACTTTCTGCTCTTCTAATCATCCCCTGTTTCCTGTATTCAACTCTTCTTCACCATTGTTATTAACCTCTGCTTTTCTCAACCCAAAATTGCATTTCCCTATTTTATTTTAGACGAAAAACAAATGAGGTAGGTTTGTTCATGAAATTTCATTTACCTTTTGTTCGTGAAATTATCAACTACATGGAAAATGAGGATTAAAACAAAAATATCGCTAGTTTGATCAATTCTTCGTCAAATTGAAAGCTAATATTTTGCAGACATTTACTTACCATTTTACAAAGGGTTTCAAACCCCGTTTTCTCAAGCTCCAACAATGGAGGACAAAGGCCCAGATTTCTTCTCTCACAAACATCCCACAACCATCCAGGTATATCCACAACCCGTTGGTTTTTGTTGCATACATATATACTCCATCAAAAAAAATTTGTCCATATTTAGACTTTTTTTTTCTTTTTAACAGAATATGTTTGACTTTTGCGCATACCAAAGTGTCTATCTATTGGACTTTCGAATGAAATATTGTATATTTTTTTAACCTTACTTCTTTTTTCTACGTAAAGTAAATTTTCAAAAAAATTAGGGAGTATATGTTAAAAAGTTAAATATTCTCTGGTTCGATTCTCTTTATTAACAACTCTGACCACTTCATTTTTCTATGGAGGACTCAATATCCGCAAAAGCATGCCTGAAATACCGTGCATTACTAAAAATAAAATAAATAATAATTTTCCTTAATAGTAATGTGGAATTCTGAAAATTTGACAAATAAATTGAGTCAGTGCTTTGTTTTTTGTGTGTTTATTACTGTATTACTTATTATCCATGCTCTATTTTTTGTTGTCTCTATGTATGTAGGTAATGGAAGAGTTAAAAGAACTATGGGGTATGCCCTGCCCATAACAACAATGAACATTTTGGTGTACGTAAGAGCAGTAGTTTTCGTGCTCTTTCTAGGCCGGCGCGGCAGCCTAGAGTTAGCCGGCAGCGCGCTTTCCATCGGCTTCACGAACATCACTAGCTACTCCGTCTTAAACAGCCTCTCCTTAGGGCTCGAGCTAGTCTGCAGCCAAGCCTACGGTAGCAAAAACTAGGACCTACTTTCACTCTCTATCCAACACATGATCTTCATCTTCCTGATGGCAATCGTACCCATCACCTTCTTATGGGTCAACCTAGAGTCAATCATGATCTTCATGGGCTAAGATCCTGAATTCACCGCAACAGTCGCGGAGTACTGTATCTATTCCCTTCCTGACCTCTTGATAAACACGTTGTTGCAGACGTTACGGGTTTATTAACGGTCACAGGGGTGACAAAATCCATGATGTACTGTAGCTTTATTGCAGTGATTTTCCACATACCGCTGAATTATGTGCTAGTGGTGGTGATTGGGTGGGGGGTGAAGGGGGTGGCGGTGGCCTCGGTGGTGACGAATCTGCACATGGTGGCTCTGATGGCAGGGTACGTGTACGTGTACAAGAAGTGGGAGGGGAGATGGACGGTGGGGATTAATAGTGGGGTGGTGGTGGTTTTTTGGGGGTTGGGTCCGCTGTTGAGATTGGCAGTGCCGAGTTGTATAGGGATTTGTTTGGAGTGGTGGTGGTACGAGAAAGTGACGGTGTTTGCTGGGTACTTGCCGAGGCCGAGGCTGGCGGTGGCGGCTACTGGGTGATGATTCAGACCACTAGTCTTATGTACACTGTGCCCATGGCGTTGGCTGGTTGTGTCTCTGCTAGGGTAAGTTCCCAATCCATTTCTCTGCCTCCTCCCCTACTTCTTCGATGACTGCATTTTGAGTGTTATGACATGATGTGTATCAATGTATTCGTTCATACTTAGGGTTTTCGTAGTGACCCAAGCCACTACATTTCCGTGGTGACTCCAATTGTGGGCCCTCTGAAATCTTCATAGGGGATCAAACCTTTCATTTTTTCAGGAATGTTGAGTTCAATATGTGTACAAAAAATTATGATTACCAGAGATTGGTAGACACACAATTGGTACAAATTTGTTCAAATGATATTGGCCATCCATATAAATGGTATTCAACCATATGGCTATCAATATTCAATTAATCTGATTCCTTACATGAATGATCTACTCAACATTTCTAACAAATTGTACGGATCTGATCCCAAATACAAATTATAGAGGACCCACCAATGAGGTCACTATGCAGATGTAGTGACTTGGGTCACTACGGGTACCCCAAATCCCGTTCGTAGAATGTGCTCGTGTGTAATGTGGTGTAGCATATTCTAAATACATACTTGCATTTTTTAAGTTACATCCTTCGAAATGATATTAGCATGCTTCTTTCTCATGAAGTTGATTAAACGTTCAATTATCTGGAAACATTTCAGTTGAGACTTGCTCTCACCGGTATTTTTTGTTTGGAATTTATCTTCTGTGTATTTACTGTAATTTAGTTGATGTAACATGTTAAATTACTATAAACATCAACAAAAAAGATGGTTGTGGATAATAATAAACAAGTGTGGAAACCACAAGGTTATCACTTCTTTGCATTAGTGTGTTTTGAGCAACAGTCATCGTATTATTACTGAATTTTTATTAAAAATATTGTACAAAAGATTATGTTCTACTATAAAATATTTAATTGTTGGTTTCCATATCTATCATCGTCATCTTCCCCATTGTGGACGGCCCACAGGGATTCGGCGCGATTCGCGTTTCGAAAAGATTATGATTGTTTGAGTCGCCACCCGGATTTTAGGTCCGAACCCGAGAAACCGATAAGAAGATGACTCATTTGCCCATTTGAAAAAGGGGTTTTACTGATCTTGATAAAACCAAAGATTTCTCGGATTCGGGGGTTTGGTTACGAAAGGGGAAGGGTTTTACGGCACCCCTCTCGCCCGGTCCGTGAACCGGTCTCTACTCAATGTTTCATGGGATTTTAAAGAATACTCGAAATTCGATTTGTTCACAACATAGGGAAATTGGGGATGGGAACCACTTAAACAATAAAAACATGAAAGATATACTTAAAGTGGATGCTTGTGCTTGATGATGAATGATGATGATGATAATAAGCAAAATTATTACAAATATTTACAGAGAAATGAGAAATTACAGAAATTATACAACAGTTCCAGAAAGTACAAACATTGAGGCCCAAACAAACTGTTTTGCAAACTGGATTCCAGAATAGGGGTTGAGCGCTCAAAGACAGAGGCTTGAGCGCTCAAACCCTTCAAACTAGCTTGAGCGCTCAAGGCCCATGGCTTGAGCGCTCAATCCAGTTCCAGGCTTCTGTAATTTTAATCTCTTTTAACAGCTTCTCTTCTCATTCTTTACAGGATCAACGTTGATCAAACATCTTTTTCAAGGAAATCAGACAAAGTAAACGGATTGATCCTTAAAAGAATGGGAAAAGGGAAGAATCCCCCAAAGATTTGCAAGCAAAGGCTTTTGAATGGGGAAGTAAAAGAGAAATCCAGATTATAAACACTTATGATAACAACACACACACACTATTAGCATGCCAGACCATGATCCATCATCGAAACATCACACGATCAACAAAAATGCCCGAGAACAGCTTGAGCGCTCAGGTTAATGACCTTGAGCGCTCAAGCCATAAACTGGCTCTCTGATTTCTGACTTAAAAAGGGATGATCGACGATTCTAAGGACCTTAAGCATTTTGAACAAGGGTAAGAAAGAAGATCCAGTCATTGTTTTGCATTTAACATGGAATTTTATAAAGACATTGATCTTTGATCATCGTAATATAGTTAACAAATGTTCATGCATGTGTTTTGGAAATAAAGATAGGCTGTTTTAAGAATCACATAAACACAGATAACCTTTAAACAATGATCAAAGCCAAAAGAAAGCTCAGAAGTTTGCAAAACAGAAACTGTTCAGAACTGGGCTTGAGCGCTCAAGGCATAAGGCTTGAGCGCTCAACCCCCGTTACAACTGCAGTTTTGAAAAAGGTTTTTGAACAATGTTTAGACCTCTATGAGTTCAAGCCAAGTACAAGAAACTTGTTTGAACTCACTGGTCCCCTCAGATGAACCAAAACAGTGAGGTTTTTCACATTTCGACTACCTTTCGGAAATACTCGAAGTTTGGACTTGATTCTGGGCTTGGGGATGAATGATTGTGGATGCTTTAGTCTGTATTATGGACGAATTCGACAATGTATATGGTTGGATGATGATCAAGGGATGAATTCTGGATTTGAAAAGTGGTTTTGCAAGTGGTTTTGATGGTTGGAAGAGTGGTTTTGTAGAGAGAGAGAGATGATCGAATTTCTGGAGGATTTTCGGAGCTGGAGTGTGAGAATGGTTAACCTCTAAAACCGGGGGTGGAGAATGGTTTTTATAGAGTGAGTGGGAGGGAAGAGGAGAGAGAGAAAGAGTGGGTTTTTGTATTTGGGGGTATTTTTTGTGTATTTCTGGAGTTAGTGGGGTGTATGTACGTATATAGATCGTAGAGAATCATCCCCAGACGCTCCCATGCAGAAAATCTCATGATTAGATATTCTGCAGGTTGCTGACTAGATCAGAGTTGAGCGCTCAAAGCCACGGGCTTGAGCGCTCAAGGAGCTTTTCCTGGGTTGAGCGCTCAAAGCCAGGGGCTTGAGCGCTCAAGGTGCTTGATTGCAAATTGCTGGCTTGGTTTGGTTCAACACTGTTTGGGTTGGTTTGAGCTGTTTTGGTTGCTGCTTGGTTAATTTTGATCAACTTCAAGTCAAACTTACAAGTTCCAGGTAATCATGATTGGCCCGTTTCATCATTGGAAAAGCTCGGACGTATCTCGGGTTCAAAATTGGGGTGTCTACAGTTGCCCCTCTTGGATGAGACTCAATGCCATTGCTTTGGTATGAGTGACGTCCAAGATACAGACAACCCAACTTATTCTCCGCGATACATCTCAAGTCACAAAGGAAAACTTTAAAGATCAATCGGTCGTGCCACTCAGGCTGCCTACGTACCCCATTGTAGGGATCAGACCGGCGTAGTTCCTGGGGGCATATGCAAACAAATGCAACGGGTTCTCCTGTCCCTCAGGACGATTGATTAAAAAGTTTGGTCCCTCAGGACGATTGATTTAAAAAGTTTTGTCCCTCAGGATGATTGATTTAAAAAGTTTTGTCCCTCAGGACGATTGATTTAAAAAGTTTTGACCCTCAGGACGATTGATATAATGCGAATCGACGAGCCTTCCCGGGTCGTGAAACGCCAAACAAACGAATTATGCAAATCAACGAGCCTTCCCGGGTCGTGAAATGCCAAACAATTATGCGAATCAACGAGCCTTCCCGGGTCGTGAAACGCCAAACAAACGAATTATGCAAATCAACGAGCCTTCCCGGGTCGTGAAATGCCAAACAAACATGCGAATCAAACGAGCGAGCCTTCCCGGGTTTCCCGGTCGTGAAACGCCAAACAAATGAATTATGCAAATCAACGATCCTTCCCAGGACGTGAAATGCCAAACAATTATGCGAATCAACGAGCCTTCCTGGGTCGTGAAACGCAAAACAAACGAATTATGCAAATCAACGAGCATTCCCGGGTCGTGAAATGCCAAACAAACATGCGAATCAACGAGCCTTCCCGGGTCGTGAAACGCCAAACAAATGAATTATGCAAATCAACGAGCCTTCCCGGGTCGTGAAATGCCAAACAATTATGCGAATCAACGAGCCTTCCCGGGTCGTGAAACGCCAAACAAATGAATTATGATTTTACGTGAATCGTCAAGCCTTCCCGAGTTGAAACACTAAAAGCAAATGATTGTGATTGTGATTGTGATTGTGATTGTGATTGTGATTGTGATTGAGTGTAGCTACCCTCTGAACAACGGGGAGGCTAAATTTAATGGGGCTATCCCTTGAGCAACAAGATAACCAATGATAAGATGATTGTCTACTGAGCAACGAGACAATCGAGGAAATGTGATTGCTTACTGAGCAAAGAGGCAATCAATACGCTATTGAACCAAACACATAAATGTGATGGTCTTAGCGGCACAATGGTTCATCAACAACAAATTCTCAGAACAACTGATTAAATGCACTAACTGGTTAAACAAATATACTCAAACAACTTGACATGATTGATGTACACAATAAATGATTGATTGATTGAATGCACCAGCTAGGCGGCTTTTCAATGATTATCCCAAATGACTTGACCATGCTGGTTTTGAAATTAATTTTGAAAAAGGTGACCATTTCTGGTTTTGAAATTAATTTTGAAAAGGTGACCATTTCTGGTCTTGAAATTAATTTTGAAAAGGTGACCATTTCTGGTCTTGAAATTGATTGAAAAAGTTGTCCCTCAGGATTATTGACTTAAAAGTTGTCCCTTAGGACCATTGATTTAAAAGTTGTCCCTCAGGACGATTGATTTAAAAGTTGTCCCTCAGGACGATTGATTTAAAAGTTGTCCCTCAGGACGATTGATTGAAAACTGTCCCTCAGGACGATTGATTGATTTAAAACTTATCCCTCAGGATCATTGACTTAAAAGTTGTCCCTTAGGACAATTGATTTAAAAGTTGTCCCTCAGGACGATTGAGGACGATTAATTGAAAACTGTCCCGCAGGACGATTGCGTGCGACTCTTGCATCGACACTCGACGACAACAATGACAACATTCCTTCTTTAAAAAGTAGGAGGCTCAATGGGTGGCTCTTTTGCTTTACTGTCTTTCCCTTGAGGCCAAGGTTTGGGTTGGAGCTTAGCAAAACTTGGGTTTTGGATTGGTTTGAGGCTTTTAGGCTTCTATGCCCCAGTCCTGGATTTGGGTGTATGCTTCCCCCAGAAATGGCATTAGGCTGACACGCCCCATAGATGATAATCCTCAATTCTGATTTTCTTTCTCGGCTCTGCTGATGGTTTTGACAACCAATTGACCATGTACCCAAACACGGGTTCTTTGATGCATTGAAATCGTTTCCACGAGTCAAGGATAGACAAGATTAAGACTACATGATTGACTGTTTGACAAAGAGGTGAATTTTTACAAGGCCAAGGAATTTGATCGGCCTTTTTGACAAAAGGATGGACATTGATGAGACCGACAAGGCCAAGGAATTTGATCGGCCTTTTTGACAAGGGGGTGGACATTGATAAGACAGACAAGGCCAAGGAATTTGATCGGCCTTTTTGACAAGGGGGTGGATTGTGACAGACAAGGCTTGAGGAATTTGATTGACCATGTTGACCTGACAGATAGGAGCAAGAACGTGTTGACTCGAAAGACATGGAAGACTACGTTGACTCAAAGTTCTGAAAGATGCCAAACATGTCTTACTATTAACTTCGAAATTGTCATGATAAAATTGAATTTTTATTTTGTGATTGTTTCACTCCATCAAGTGATGTTCATTCAAATCTTTTTAAAACACAAGATTTCTTGTCATGAACCCATGCCCCAGATTGCTGATGATGCTTCCTTGATTTTTCTTAAAAATGCCCCAGTTTAGAGGGTTGCTGATGAAGTTAAGAGGGCTGCTGATGAAGACCTATTGATATGCCCTCAGTTTGGATTTTTGCTTTGCATGACGCCAGTGTTTGCACAATGCTTTGACTTTTTCAAGGGAGATTAGACTGTTCCCTTTTGACTTGAATTCTCACTATCAAGTTGCACTTTCCAATCTGAAAGGACTTTTATCTAGGTTATGATGGGGCCAAGGTTATGGGCTTAACAAAGGAAGGATTATAGGCTCAAAACATCTCATTTTTCCTCGGGGTTATTTGAGCTAGCAGCTATCTTGGACTTTTTGTGCCATTTTTGCTTCTGATGGGTGCTTTCATGTGCTTCTTCTTGCTTTAAATGAGCACTTCCTTTCATTCGTTTCAAATTTCTTCAGTGTTCTACATCTTGTTGCACCCATGTATTTGACAAGCCTATGAGTTTGGCACTTTCATTCTTGTGATACTTTGAATCTTCACACGCTTGTATCTTTGGCCCTTTTATTCTGCTGGCTGTCATGTGTTTGACACTTTCATATTTCTTGTTTCACCCCAGTGTGGGGGATAGCTGCCTAGCTGGGTTCTTTTTCAAGGAAATTGATTCAGGCTCAAAAGGGCTTTGCAATGGATATTTATGTGGGGAATCAAACAAAGGATGCCTTTCTTCATTTTGAATTGTGCAACTTGATGTGGAACTCATGCTTGCTCTAACTTTTGCCTAGATCTCATTTTGAAGTTTGATCTAGCGAGCTTTTTGCCTTAACTTTTGCCTAGACCGCCCTTACGGGTTTTCGACCTAGCAGGCTTTTTCTGTGTCAAAGCATTGCTTCTTCATGGCGTTGGGGAATGGTCTATTGAAAATCCTCCTTGTACGGGGCGAGAGTGTAATCCAAATCCATCTCGTGTTTTGAAGTGATTATCATGTTTCTCAAATGATGGTGGAAAACAATTCCAAGTTGAGGTATTATTACAAAAATCCAAGTTTATGATTGACAATTTTAACACAACGGGGGACAACATTGATTTTTGATAGTTACGACCGAACCGCGAAGGGTTGCCTACGTATCCCTTTGCAAGGAATCAGGTCGCGCGTAGTTCAGGACTACAAAGTTGACTCTATTTTTGGTGTTTTTCTTTTTTGACAATAACAACAAGACATTACAGACTCGAACATGAAAACACATAGACGAGGAAAGCAAAACATAAACAGACTCGAAACGCAAACTGACTCAATTTGAAGTGAAAACTTGACTCGACACTTGAAGACTTCCAAGACTCGTGGAAGATTGAATTATTGCATGGCCATTGTTGGTTCATTGATTTGGCAAGGTATTTGGTTTTGCCAGTGGTGCAGAGATGGATCCGTTGTCAATGAGATCTTGAATCTTGTGGCGGAGGCGTTGGCATCTCTTGGTAGGGTGACCGGGTGTTTGGTGATAGATGCAGAAGGTATTCGGGTTGTAGGAAGGTGGGGGATTTTGTGGGGGTGGAGTTGGTTGAAGTGGTTTGAGGAAACCTGCCATGAGAAGCTCTTCATAAACCAAGGGCAAAGGAGCAGAGAGTTGGGAAAATTTTCTTCGTCGGCTTTGAGGGCGGTTGATTTGGGTTGTGACTTCGTTGACTGGTTCAGTTTGGTTGGGATCATTGTTGGTAAAGCTTGAAGAGGCATTTTTAGTGGAAGTGAGGCTGATTTGATTGATGCCGAGGTTTTGTTTATGCTGAGGCATGGGGTTTAATATGGTGTTGGACTCGAGTGGCAGAAGAGAGATGGTTTGAATCCTATAGGTTTGAATCCTTCCATGATAGATTCCTCTAGTTCAGAGATCTTGGCCAAAGCTGCAGCCATTTCAGGGCTATTTCCGGGTTGTTGGAGGTTCTCTTGGACCCCCGGAAGACGGTCACGGATGTCTTGCACCATGATTATGAGCTGGGTGATTTGATTTCCCAGGTTATTCACAGCCATCTTGAGTCCTTCGATTTCAGCCGGAACATCCATGTCTTGAGGTTCGGGTTGAGTCAACTTCTGTTCGGGAAGTTGTAAGGCTTCTTTCTTGGATCAATGGCTCGGGACTGACAGTAAAGCAAAAAGGTCAAGCTCAGATTGTGCCCCTGGTTTTATTGAAGGAAATGTTGTGCATGTGTCATTGTCGTGTCGTCCTAAGATCTGGATTACCGGTCTCAGTCTCACTTAAGGCATTGCACGGATGTGCGAAACAACAACCACGGGTAAGTCGTGACAGGCAGGTTAAATCCCAATCGTCGTGGAATCAGAGCCAATCTCCTTATAGACTATCCGAGACAGAGCAATAAGGTTGTTGAAATCCGGATACAGATGCACTTTAAGGCTAGCCCGAGACACGGGGAGCCGTTCGAGCACGACAAACACTGGAGGTATCTCAAACTCCGTAGATTTAAAGTCTCCTAGACTGAATTCGACAGCTTTGGAAGATTGCCCCAATCCTCAAGTTTTCTTTTAAGTGACAAGTCCTTGATATCGGATGATCGGATTTGGGAAATTCTGATCCACACGAATTCCGACAATGATCTAAGATCAGATGCCTAAGGGCGATTGATCCTTCTCGGGCCAAGGTCCCTTAAACCTGTTTAGATCAGTGTTTAGGAATTTGATGATCCAAATTTTCCCACGTCCGGTCGTCCTAAAGGCTAACTCGTAAGAATAACGCGCATATGGGATGCACGACTCATCATCGGGCCAAGGCAACCTCCTACTAACCGCAGAGGCACTAAAACAAAACGGGATATTTACACGAAATATCTATACAAACGACGCTCGCGACGACTGCATTCGACAACTTTGGAAGATTGCCCCAATCCTCAAGTTTTCTTTTAAGTGACAAGTCCTTGATATCGGATGGTCGGATTTGGGAAACTCTGATCCACACAAATTCCGACAATGATCTAAGATCAGATGCCTAAGGGCGATTGATCCTTCTCGGGCCAAGGTCCCTTAAACTTGTTTAGATCAGTGTTTAGGAATTTGATGATCCAAATTTTTCCATGTCCGGTCATCCTAAAGGCTAACTCGTAAGAATAACGCACATATGGGATGCACGACTCATCATCGGGCCAAGGCAACCTCCTACTAACTGCCGGGAACCTAACTTATGCTATGCTGACAACGTAACAAGACGAGAATATGTACGGATGCAAGTGTATGCATGTATGCAGTATGGCATGCTTGGAAAGACGGTAACACATAGCACGTAACAGGATGGAACACATAATCCTAACACATTGGTTGGTTATCTAACGTGGGGTTCTATGGTTAACTAAATGCAAAGGCCGGTTTTGGTCACTGAGGGTACCCCGGACTCAAAATCAAAACCGCCTCCTACCGTTAAAAACGATAGTGACGATGTGATTTATCACGGTCGAGGGCTGCTGGGCATTTCGGGATTCCCTGTCACCGGCAAGCCGGGCAGGATTGCCAAAACACGCCAGCGGGGCTAAGAACGATGCAAATGCAATGCAAAAATTAAATTTCAAACATTTGAAAAATCCCACAAAACATCTTTCGAATTAAACCCACTTTCATTAACACATATTTCAATAAAATTACACAAGTGTAATAAAAATTGCACAAGTGTAATTAAATAAAATATATATTAACCAATATTCCCCAGCAGAGTCGCCAGCTTGTGGACGGCCCACAGGGATTCGGCGCGATTCGCGTTTCGAAAAGATTATGATTGTTTGAGTCGCCACCCGGATTTTAGGTCCGAACCCGAGAAACCGATAAGAAGATGACTCATTTGCCCAAAGATTTCTCGGATTCGGGGGTTTGGTTACGAAAGGGGAAGGGTTTTACGGCACCCCTCTCGCCCGGTCCGTGAACCGGTCTCTACTCAATGTTTCATGGGATTTTAAAGAATACTCGAAATTCGATTTGTTCACAACATAGGGAAATTGGGGATGGGAACCACTTAAACAATAAAAACATGAAAGATATACTTAAAGTGGATGCTTGTGCTTGATGATGATGATAATAAGCAAAATTATTACAAATATTTACAGAGAAATGAGAAATTACAGAAATTATACAACAGTTCCAGAAAGTACAAACATTGAGGCCCAAACAAACTGTTTTGCAAACTGGATTCCAGAATAGGGGTTGAGCGCTCAAAGACAGAGGCTTGAGCGCTCAATCCAGTTCCAGGCTTCTGTAATTTTAATCTCTTTTAACAGCTTCTCTTCTCATTCTTTACAGGATCAACGTTGATCAAACATCTTTTTCAAGGAAATCAGACAAAGTAAACGGATTGATCCTTAAAAGAATGGGAAAAGGGAAGAATCCCCCAAAGATTTGCAAGCAAAGGCTTTTGAATGGGGAAGTAAAAGAGAAATCCAGATTATAAACACTTATGATAACAACACACACACACACTATTAGCATGCCAGACCATGATCCATCATCGAAACATCACACGATCAACAAAAATGCCCGAGAACAGCTTGAGCGCTCAGGTTAATGACCTTGAGCGCTCAAGCCATAAACTGGCTCTCTGATTTCTGACTTAAAAAGGGATGATCGACGATTCTAAGGACCTTAAGCATTTTGAACAAGGGTAAGAAAGAAGATCCAGTCACTGTTTTGCATTTAACATGGAATTTTATAAAGACATTGATCTTTGATCATCGTAATATAGTTAACAAATGTTCATGCATGTGTTTTGGAAATAAAGATAGGTGTTTTAAGAATCACATAAAACAGATAACCTTTAAACAATGATCAAAGCCAAAAGAAAGCTCAGAAGTTTGCAAAACAGAAACTGTTCAGAACTGGGCTTGAGCGCTCAAGGCATAAGGCTTGAGCGCTCAACCCCCGTTACAACTGCAGTTTTGAAAAAGGTTTTTGAACAATGTTTAGACCTCTATGAGTTCAAGCCAAGTACAAGAAACTTGTTTGAACTCACTTTGGTCCCCTCGGATGAACCAAAACAAAGTGAGGTTTTTCACATTTCGACTACCTTTCGGAAATACTCGAAGTTTGGACTTGATTCTGGGCTTGGGGATGAATGATTGTGGATGCTTTAGTCTGTATTATGGACGAATTCGACAATGTATATGGTTGGATGATGATCAAGGGATGAATTCTGGATTTGAAAAGTGGTTTTGCAAGTGGTTTTGATGGTTGGAAGAGTGGTTTTGTAGAGAGAGAGAGAGATGATCGAATTTCTGGAGGATTTTCGGAGCTGGAGTGTGAGAATGGTTAACCTCTAAAACCGGGGGTGGAGAATGGTTTTTATAGAGTGAGTGGGAGGGAAGAGGAGAGAGAGAAAGAGTGGGTTTTTGTATTTGGGGGTATTTTTTGTGTATTTCTGGAGTTAGTGGGGTGTATGTACGTATATAGATCGTAGAGAATCATCCCCAGACGCTCCCATGCAGAAAATCTCATGATTAGATATTCTGCAGGTTGCTGACTGGATCAGAGTTGAGCGCTCAAAGCCACGGGCTTGAGCGCTCAAGGAGCTTTTCCTGGGTTGAGCGCTCAAAGCCAAGGGCTTGAGCGCTCAAGGTGCTTGATTGCAAATTGCTGGCTTGGTTTGGTTCAACACTGTTTGGGTTGGTTTGAGCTGTTTTGGTTGCTGCTTGGTTAATTTTGATCAAGTTCAAGTCAAACTTACAAGTTCCAGGTAATCATGACTGGCCCGTTTCATCATTGGAAAAGCTCGGACGTATCTCGGGTTCAAAATTGGGGTGTCTACACCCATATTGTTGGATCCGGGGTGGGTGCTATGCGGTAGGTGTTGTGCGCTGTGTTGTGCGGCAAAACTACGTCATTTTGCTTAATTTTTGTGCACACTTCCAAAACTTCCATGGGCCTTGTTTGGAGGAAGAAAAAACTATTACAAAGTGCCTAAACCCTAAACCTGAAATGCCTAAACCCAGAGTGTCTAAAATCCAAGTGCCTAAACTCACTATACCCTACCCCAAAGAGCCTAAATCCCCTAAAATTGAACCTCAAAATTAAACCCCACACTTAACTCTCCAAACAGGGCCCTTGGATATACTAAGAAAAAGAGCAAAACGACGTAGTTTTGCTGCACAACACCTACCGCACAACGCCTCCCCCGGATTCCATATTGTTGACCCCCAAGATACATATAATTAATTGAAAGATTAGTAAAAATTTCTTGTATTTATCATCTGATATCACCTCTAATTGTCACCAACATTGTGAATGCACGTTATTTTTTCTTAAAATTATATGTTTTTTTTTGCATCCGTACTAGTGTTATTAAATTGTTATATATTATTTTTGCATACCAAAATCATCAATTTTCTCAACTGTTCTGGTTGTTGTGTCCATCATGTTTTAATATTCTTTGCAAAACGAATAATTGGGGTGCGAAAAAGAGATTATAGATGCACTACATCTCTTGATTACTAGTTTTCACCATCTTGTTTTAGTACTCGATTCTTTTTATTATTCAAACTCTTTTTCCTTTCCCATATGAAATTATTACATTCCGCCAATTGGTGTGCGCAAAATTGATTATAGTCTAAATGAAACGGTAAAATAAAGGGAAAAAAAAGATGTGCGTCATCTAAGAAGCATATGTAGAAATATGAAATTCTTTGTGTGTGTGTGTGTGAATTTTATTGGTGATATTACGCAAGCCATTGTGTTTCATTATAAAATTATGTAATTGGTAGGAGTATTTACATTTAATTGTCGTTGATATCTTCCATCATCATCTGCATCACCATTACCAAAACTAAAGATCAATAGATTTCATTTAGCTATCATTCGACATCACCATACACCTGTAACGACCCGGATTTTCGTAAATAAAAATTTCGTTTAATAAATTATTTATTAATTTTAATTTTCGGTTTATCGGATTATTTTTCGATTAAAATATTATTTTATTCTTCTAAATCGATTAAAGGAAATTCTAGCCATGTCTACGCAAGTACGAGACCGAGTAACACATCCGTTACACTACCATAGCACCCGGGGGCCGAGCTTAATACCCGAAACCCACCCAGCTAACACCATTACTTCACTCCATCTACCAAAGTGCGTCATTGTCTAGTCTTTCTTCCACACATTGGAACTTGGTATATTGACCAAGTTAGAGAGAGAGAGAGAGAGAGAGAGAGAGAGAGAGAGCCTCGGAGAGAGAGAGAGATGCCGAGAGAGAGAGAGAGAGAGAGAGAGAGAGCTCGGTAGAGAGAGAGAGAGAGTGGGGTGTGTGCATGAATTAGTACACTTGCACATGCATGATTTTAATGCAAGTTCACTTGCACAAGTAATGGGCAATTGAGGGAAGTTTCCTAAGCCTAGGTTTTGTACCCAAAACTAGTTAGAAAAAGCCTTGCTATTTTTGGAGCAACCTACTCATACCCACACAATACATGCATTTGAGCACAAACTACACAACCTAGCCTACCCTAGCTAGGCCTTGGCTCCCAAGTATCTAGGGGACAAACTTCCTTAAATTAAGGAGGGAATATTCCCACCTAGTAGTAGCTATTTAGGGCTACCATTAGCCTATTAATGCATTCACATGCATATTGGGTGATTTTGGTTCCTAAAAACACCCCGTAACAAAGGTGACCACGCGAAAACCTACACAGCGGAACGCGTTATTTTTCCCCCACCGTGGCTACATTGTATTTACCCTATTTTGGTTCATCCTAGCAAGAATCTAGCCTAAAGTACCTAGATTCCTACCTAGATACCTATCTACACCTAGACTAGCCACCTTTGTACCTCCCATGTGCAAGTTTAATGCCCATTCACCTCCCCCACACCTTAAATTTTCGGTAGAGAGAGGGAGGGCACCACCGAAATTTCCAAGAGGGAGAGAGAGGTCACTCTTGCCTATAAATAACCCATACTTGGTTCATTTGGCCCACCTTTGTCTTTCCTTATTGGTTTGTCTCCCATATTCCCACAAAACCAACTATTCTACCACCTTTCTAGCCACCCTAAATTAGTTCTAATTAGCCACTTACTTGGCTAATTAGAGTGGCTAATTAGTGTGTAATCTAGTTGGTTTAAGAGTTTTCTTCACCAAGGATAAGCTTTTCGGCTTCCGGTTTACACCCGGAAACTAAGGTAGTTTACTAAACTACTCATCTAATTAGTAAATTCTAGCTATATAATAAGTTGTTCTTACTACTTTTCTAAGCATGATTTTAGAGTTGATTAAGTTAATTTATGCATGTGTTTATTACTAAGCATGTTTTCTTAGTAATTTGGAAAGTGGTTTTTCTTGTGCAAAGATGAACAAGAATGTTTATGAGGTTCTAATTAATTTAGTTCTTCATGAAATTAGAAGTGGATTAGTGAAATTAAAGGTTATTAGAAGTTAATTAGAAGATGTATTTTCTTAGACAAGTTCTTGTATGATTATTTCTTGGGAAAATTAGTTAATCTTGGTTGATTAGCTCACTAATTGATTGTTTAAAGTATTGTTCTTAAATAAGTGGAGTATCTTATTTATGAAATTGTTTTAGTTTGAAAGAGTTGTTATTGATTATTTTTGATAAGAAAGTATGGAGTTGTGTTTAGAAAATATGAAGAGAGGTTTTCCTTGGTTGATATCTAGAAAGATTTTACCAAAATAATTGTGAGTTTACTTGGTTGGTTTTTCTAGAAAGAAAATTAGGATTTTCCTAGATAGAGGAAAATATGTTTTATTTGGAGTTTATTAAAAGAGAGAGTTTTTCTAGAAATATAAAGAGTATATTTTTAGAAAGATTAAATGTTTTTAGAGAGTTCATAAATTAGTAGAGTTAATTTATGACAAGGGATTTTCTAGAAAAAGAGTTGTGTTTGATTTTTTTTTTTAGAAAGAGCAAGTTGTTTGTTTTATTTCTTTGAGAGAAATAAAATGGTTTTGAAAGAGGACAAGAAAGAAGTGGGATTTTTGGATGAGAAATATAATTTTATTTGGGTGATTTGGAAAATAGTATTTTTGGGAAAGTTGGTATATTGAGGTGTATGATTTTATGTGGGAAAAGTTTCTAGAGGAAACAATTTATTTTAGAGAGATGAAATATTTCATTGCATGATTTTATGTGAGAAATGTATGTTTGGAAGAATATGATTTTTGGAGAAAATCATGGATTATTGCATGAGCATTATTTTGAGCATGTGACACCGACCACGTACGCGATACGTTTTGTCACCAGACGCGAAATTGAATATCGGTTAATAAGAAAATAGAGATGAGAATGAAATGAGTTTTGAATTGAGAAATGAAATTTTTGTGAAATGAAATGAGATTTTCGGGAAATGAAATGAAATGAGATGTGATTTGTTGTTTGGTTGCCACCTCAAATTCGCGGAGAGAATTTGGAGGAATGGTATTGATTGCGGTAGTGCAGCGAAAGCGCCACCTCCAGTTCGCGGAGAGAACTAGGACGTTGGGCTAAGCTTGTACAAAACACGGTGAACGGACTTGCAAACAGGCTGTTAAGTTCGGTGATGCAAGACGGCCGGGACTGTGTCGTGTGAGTCGCGGGGTGGTCGGACCGTGCAAACAGGCTGTTAAGTTCGGTGATGCACGATAACCGAAACCTCGAGCGGAAAGATTGGTAACCGTCAGCTGAAAGGAGGCGTAAACAGATCAATAACTTTTGGAGTGATGGGAGCTTTGGCAGATATTGAAATTTGATTAAATTTCCGCGAGAGGCACCGATTTGAGATTTATGATTGATTATGAGAAAATGGTTGTTTTTTTGAGAAAACGGATTTATAATGAGTTAAGTTTGAGAAACCGAACGAGAAATTGTTTTGACGAATTGACACGTGACACAGTTCGAGACACTGTTACGAGATGTTGTTATCTGCGCATGTTTACTCTGATCCGCATTGACTGATTTATTGCATGATTTACTGTTCACAAGTTGTTTATGCTGTTTATGAGCTTATTGTTCTAGAATTGCTACTTAGACGTGTAGCGTAGTGAACTACTGGGCTTTGCTCACGGTGTTGCATTTCGTGTAACCCTGGCATAATACCATGATGTTGCTTGTGCGACTCGGACGTATTATGTCAGACTATCTAAATGGACAGGAACAGTACTGTGGAGCCCAGTCCTATGGAACAGGAGGTGCTGCCGGAGTGGGGAATGACCCGGCGCAGGGATAGACGAAGACCTAGAACCACCCCGGTTATTATTTATATAGTGTTGGCAGACATTATTATTTGTATTAAAGTTTGGGATTAAACTTTATTTTGGTCTGTAATTTTATTTAACGTGCCCAAATTTTGGGGGCGTTACAGCTTGGTATCAGAGCCCTAGGTTCAAACCCCCGGTCGTGGCAAATGGGTAGACACTAAGCTAGTAATAAAATGAGAATTAAACCCAATAAGGTTTGTTTTTCCTTAGTGTTTCGTTGGGT
Organism: Vaccinium myrtillus; assembly: GCA_016920895.1. Lineage (NCBI taxonomy): Eukaryota > Viridiplantae > Streptophyta > Magnoliopsida > Ericales > Ericaceae > Vaccinium > Vaccinium myrtillus. The sequence continues at coordinate 19,426,642 of CM029273.1, read as the reverse complement.
TTCTGTGTTGGTATTGATTAGATTTTATTTTTGTAGATGGCCCCTTTGAGCCCTGAGTTGGTAGCTGAGATCAAAGAGTTCAAAAGGAGGTTTAGCTTGCCACTAGACGATCTTGATCCGTACTTTGACTACACGCACCAGTATCCGCTTATGACAGCCTATCTCCGTGAGCATGGCACATTTCCGCCCACTACCCTTAGTGACTCTGATGAAAGTGACCCTGAGGAACCGGAAAATGGGGAAGGGTATATGTCTCACCCGGAGTTTGAGGATGATGAGAGTGAAGAGGATGAGGAGGATCTGTATAAGGAAGATGATGGACCCCCAGCAGGTTTTGACTTCAATGATTGGCTGGTTGACTATGAGGCCATAGAAATTGAGGCGGAACAGGAAGAGAACCCAGTACCCCAAGAATCTGAGGCCGAGAGTGAAGTGGAAGACCCTATCCCGTACCCATTGGGAATGGTATTTCCGCATTTTACCTCTTGGCACAGCCATATGACTAGCCTTCAGCCTGGCTCCCACTGCTACATTGAGGTTTTCCCGATTTACCCCTGCCCGCTGAAACCACAGACCCAGCAGTACTTTATGGGTCCAATCCGTGTTACTCAGCCATGTGTGAACCACCACTATACCTTGGATGTGCCGCAGGGCTATGCCAATGTCTACTCCAATAAGGTACTGTTTACCCGAGTGTTCCGTACCCGACCTGCGGATGAACACCGCATCATCTCTAATCACTTGGATTTCGGAGATCTAGAGACCTACACTGAGGTGCCTGTGCACAAAGAACCCTGCATTGATCCGACTGGACGTTACTATCTGGACCCGAGGTGGAGGATCAATTGGAGGTGTTTTGGACTGACAGAAGTGACAGTGGAGAAAGAAAGCACCATGAGAGCTCATTACCCGGGGATGTTTCTGTAGTCGGGTGTATTCTGTTGGAGACTTTAGCTAGGACCTAACAATAGTTAGACTAACTATTTGCTGTCTGTGTATTTGGAGACTATGTTGTTTGTGGTTGTTTTATTCCGAACTCGTGTTGTATTGGTTGTGAGGGTTGAACTTAAACCCCAATTTTTGTAGCAAGTCAATAGACTTGTCGGCTTGTAATAATAAGTAGCAGTTCCAGTTCTAGTATTCTCAGTTTCTTAGCCGTGTACTTAGAGTTTCTGTTAATCTGTTATTGTCTATGTACTTTAAGTCTAATATATAACTCCTATCTTGTAGGATATGGCTTTCGTTACCCTGCCTGGAGAGGAGTATACTACCAGTCTGTCCTGCTCCCAGCTCATGACTTTGCTAGACAGTGCGCCAGTGGACCCTACGCCGTCCCAGTACCATCACTTCACCGTGCCAGCTACACCACCAGTGGTGATGTACCAGCCTGGACTTTTCTATGATCCGGACTTAGGATGCAACCTGTATGAGATCCCTGTGATGGAGCAACTGCCGCCTTTGCCTGCACCGATAGATCCGACATACCAGTTTGACCTAGCTATGGCAGATTTAGCGCCATTCAATGCTGAGCCATACTGTTTCGAGATTCCAGTGCTAGAGCCACTAGTGGAAGAGCCTCCACTTACCCCTGACCAGGTCTTTGAGCAAGTTCTGCAGCGCCACGAGATTGAGTTGACCATGGCCGAGCTAGCTCATGGAGAAGCTCTCAAGGCTTATTTCCAGATTCTTTAGGCAGCCTTAGTCAGTACTGTATAGGCTGACATTATCATGTTGTAGTAGGACTAGTTTTCTGTTATAACCTGTTGTGATGGATGTAGTACTCGGCTGATGTACGTTTTGACCACTGTATCGACATCATGTCTCGGATATTATATGTATGCATGACTAGAATGTTTATGAAATATGAAATTTCAGTTTTAAATAATCGAATCTTTTACTCATTAGACTTATTCCCCGAACAATTTCTAGCGCTTAGATGGCAAACACGCGAAATGGACGTAGAAACGGAGACGATACTACTAACGGAGCCAATGGAACTGATGTTGCGCAACTGATGCAAGCATTTATCGCTGCACTTAACGCTAACCGAACCCCACCTAATGTCAATGCTAATCACCCACCTGCTCCTATGAACCGTACGCAAGCTATAAACGAGTTCTGTAAACGTCGACCCCCTGTTTTTCACGGAGAACCTGACCCGATTGTAGCCGAAGCTTGGCTCAAAAGCATCAAGGTTATTTTGAATACCTTGGGAATCGAGGGAGATGGTCATTGTGTAGCACTTGCAGCTTATCAGCTACAAGGAGAAGCTCGATATTGGTGGGAATTGATTGAGAGTACCCACAATGTCAACACCATGACATATGCTGAGTTCGAGAATCTGTTTCTCGATAAGTATTTTCCTGCTCCGGTCAGACAGGCCAAGGTTCTGGAATTCCAGGAATTGCGCCAAGGTTCTATGACTGTGTCTCAGTACGCAGCAAAGTTCGAAGAGTTGTCCCGCTATGCTCCTGCTTTAATTCCAACTGAGGAAGCAAAGGCAAGGAAGTTTGAATGGGGACTTAGCTCTACCCGCAGAACTGTTGTGGGACTCGGACTCTCCACTTATGCAGAAGTGGTGAATTGTGCGCTGAGATTAGAGCGAGAGGAACAAGATTTCCGCAGTAAGAGATCAGTAGGAGGAAATGGAGGACCAATTCGTACCAATCAGAACAGCAATGCCAGTAATAACCGTGGACCCTATCCAGCTAGACCTAACCCTAACCATTCCAGCAGCCAGAATTGGAGGAGGAACGACAACCGCCAGCCACCGTCAAGTATGGGGCGTGAGAGTCAGTTAGTGCGCTGTTACAACTGTTCCGGTTACGGACATATCAGTCGCAACTGCCCACACCCTAGGAAGGACGGACAGATGAGCTTTGGAAACCAGCAGCCGCAGCAATATCAGAATTTCGGAAAACAGCCTGTGCAGCAGATAGCAAGGCCAGCACCTCTGAATCAGTGGAATGGGAAGCAGCTTGTCAAGGCACACCAAGTGCGGGAGGTCGCATTTTTGCCCTACAGGCCGAGGATCAAGAACAGGACCCGACTATGATCCAAGGTACGCTACTGTTATTCAGTACCTGCGTACAAGCCTTATTTGACTCTGGAGCATCGCATTCGTTTATTTCTTCTGTGTGTGTATCTGCGTTGGAACTAGAAACTGAACCCCTAAGAACCAGTATGTCGATAGCATCGCCACTAAGGGATAAGGTATCAGTCAAACTAGTCTGTCGGGAGTGCGAGATAGAAGTCTCTAATGTCCGATTGACCTGTAATTTGCGTGTTATCGAGATGGAGGATTTTGATGTGATATTGGGCATGGATTGGTTATCTAGGCATCGAGCAGTCATAGATTGTCGTCAGAAAATAGTAACGGCTTTTACCCCTGAAGGGACTCGTTTCCGATTTAAGGGGGATAGACAGACCGTGAATTTCACGACTAGACGCTCGAAAAGGCAGAACCAACTGTGTGGATTGCTTGCTAGTCTCCAGTTGGAAGAATCTGACCAAGAGAAGCCTGAGTTACCACACATTGTCTGTGAGTATGCAGACGTGTTTCCCGAAGATCTTCCCGGATTACCGCCTAGAAGGGAGATAGACTTCACCATTGAGTTGCAACCCGGGACTGCACCAATTTCGATAGCCCCGTACCGTATGGCACCAGCTGAGTTGAGGGAGTTGAAGATTCAACTACAAGAACTGTTGGATAAAGGATTTATTCGACCCAGTACTTCACCATGGGGAGCGTCAGCGTTGTTTGTGAAGAAGAAGGAAGGAACTCTTCGTCTGTGCATTGATTATAGGCAGTTGAACCAAGTGACGATTAAAAACCGTTATCCTTTGCCTAGGATCGATGATCTATTTGATCAGTTGAGGGGAGCGACCTGTTTCTCGAAAATTGATTTGAGATCAGGATACCATCAGTTAAGAATTAGAGACGAGGATATCTCTAAGACTGCTTTCAGGACCAGATATGGACACTACGAGTATGTAGTAATGCCGTTTGGTCTGACAAACGCTCCAGCAGTATTCATGTGTCTCATGAACAAGATCTTCCAGCCCTATCTGGACAGATTTGTGGTGGTGTTCATTGATGACATACTGATATATTCAGCCAGTAGAAGAGCATGAAGGACATCTCCGCCTAGCATTACAAGTGCTTAGAGACAACCAGCTCTATGGCAAGGCCAGTAAGTGCGACTTTTGGCTAGAAACAGTTAAATTCTTAGGACACGTGGTGTCTAAGGAAGGAATAGCGGTGGATAACAGCAAAGTAGAGGCTGTGTTGAATTGGAAGCGACCGACCTCGGTGTTTGAAATCCGCAGTTTCCTAGGATTAGCGGGATATTACCGGAGGTTTATACCAGATTTTTCCATCTTAGCCAGACCAATGACCAGATTGACACAGAAAGGTATCAAGTTTGAATGGTCTGATAAGTGTGAAAAAGTATTCCAAGAGTTGAAGAAGAGGTTAACTAGTGCACCGATTCTGATCATTCCCGAGAGAGATATTGGTTATCAGCTGTACTGTGATGCTTCTAAGGAAGGATTAGGTTGCGTATTGATGCAAGAAGGGAAGGTTGTGGCATATGGATCAAGACAGTTGAGGCCGCATGAGAAAAACTACCCTACTCATGACTTGGAATTAGCAGCCGTAGTTTTTGCTCTCAAATCGTGGAGATATTATCTCTACGGTGAGCAGTTTGAGGTGTTCACTGACCACAAGAGTCTCAAGTATCTGTTCACTCAAAAGGAGTTGAATATGAGACAGAGAAGGTGGATGGAATACATAGATGATTACAAGTTTACCCTGTCATATCACCCTGGTAAAGCGAATGTTGTCGCTGACGCTTTGAGCCGGAAGGATCGAGCGCAAAAGGCCAAGGTAGCTATGAAGGAATGGGAGATGGTGGATACACTCAATGAGTTTAATCTTAAACCTTCGTCGGAAGGAGAGCAAGCGCGTTTGTGTACTTTGATCGCGGAACCAGCTTTGCATCGAGAAATTCTTCTAGCCCAAACGTTCGAGCAAGATTGTGAGTTTATCCGATCCCAGCTCCGAATGGGGAAGGAATTAACCGGATGGGCGATACACGCTAGGGATAACAGCTTGAGATTTCGAGGATCGATATTCGTGCCAAATATCGGTACACGCCGAGAAGCGGTACTTCGAGAATTTCACCACTCAAATTTCGCTGTTCATCCAGGTGGCACTAAGATGTATCACGATCTGCGGAGAACTTATTGGTGGGAAGGAATGAAGAAAGACGTAGCTAGATTTGTGTCGACTTGTCTCGTCTGTCAGCAAGTTAAGGCCGAACATCAAAAGCCTGGAGGAAATCTGCAACCCTTACCGATTCCTGAGTGGAAGTGGGAACATATTTCGATGGATTTCGTGACGGGATTGCCTAAATCGCTAAGGTCAAACACAGCTGTGTGGGTGATCGTGGATCGACTCACCAAGTCAGCTCATTTTCTTCCTGTTAAGATGACCGAAAGCATGGAGGCGTTGGGAACGCTTTATATCAAAGAGATAGTTCGACTTCACGGTGTGCCTGTATCCATTGTATCTGATCGAGACCCCAGATTTGTCTCTCAGTTTTGGAATGGACTACAAAGAGCCCTAGGAACGAATCTGTGGCTCAGTACTGCTTTTCACCCACAAACGGATGGACAAACGGAAAGGACAATCCAGATTTTGGAAGATATGTTGAGAGCCTGTGCTCTAGATTTTTCGGGAAATTGGGAGCGACACCTGCCGTTAGTTGAGTTTGCTTATAACAACATGTGGACGGCCCACTGGATTTCGGTGCGGTTCGCGTTCGAAATGATTGATTGTTTGAGTCGCCACCCGGATTTTAGGTCCGAACCCGAGAAACCGATAAAAAGATGACTCGTTACCCATTTTGAAAAGGATTTCACTGATCTTAGTAAAACCAAAAATTTCTCGGATTCGGGGGTTTGGTTACGAGAGAGGAAGGGTTTTACGGCACCCCTCTCGCCCGGTCCGTGAACCGGTCTCTACTCGACATTTTGTGGGATTTTGAAAATATTTGAAATTCAACTTGTTCATGGAAATAGGGAGGTTGGGGATGGGAATCACATAAACAATAAAAACATAAAAGATATACTTAAAGTGGATGCTTGTGCTTGATGATTTACATGAGTGGAGATGATAACAACAAATAAAATTGTTACAAATATTTACAGAAAATGAGAAATTACAGAAACCGTACAACAATCTCAGAAAATGCGAACGCGAAACCCAAAGAAACAAAGCTGTTTCACAAACTGGATTCCAGAATAGGGGTTGAGCGCTCAGAGACCAAGGCTTGAGCGCTCAACCTCTTCAAACCAGTTTGAGCGCTCAAGGCATACGGGTCGAGCGCTCAAACCAGGTCTTAGCCTCTATGAAATTTCACCTTTTTACGACTTCTTTTCGAGATCGATCACTGATTAAGGACTTTTCAAGAGAAACAAGTAAGAATAAACTGATTGATCCCTCAAAGAAAGATGAAAAGGGCATGATTTCAACGAGTTAATAAGGAAATGTTTTGAAAATAGAGGAACGAGGAAGGAATCCAGTTATGAACACAATAATAACAACTCACACACTGGAAGCACACATCAATCGGGATCCATCATTGAAACAACAAAATGCCCAAGAACAGCTTGAGCGCTCAAGTGAGTGAACTTGAGCGCTCAAGCCATAATCTGACTTTCTGATTTCTGGCTTAGAAAGGGATGTTCGATGATTCTCAGGATCTTAAACATTTAGAACAAAGGTAAATAAAGAAGATCCAGTCACTGTTTTGCATTTAAAATGGAATTTTAAATGAGATATTGATTTTTGATCATCATAATGTGGTTAGCTAATGTTCATGCATGTGTTTTGGAAACAAAGGTAGACTGTTTTAAGAATATCATGAACAAAGGTAACCATTAAATAATGATCAAAGCCGAGAGATGGCACAAAAACTGGCAAAACAGAAACTGTCCAGAACGAGGCTTGAGCGCTCAAGGCCAGAGGCTTGAGCGCTCAACCCCCGTGCAACTGCAGATTGAAAAAGTGTTTAAGAACAATGTTTAGACCTCTGTGAGTTCAATTCAAGTAAGAAAAACTTGCTTGAACACACTGGTCTTCCTCAGAAGAACCAAAAACAGTGAGGTTTTCACATTTCGACTACCTTTCTGAAATGCTTGAAGTTTGGGCTTGATTCTGGGCTTGGGGATGATGATTGTGGATGGTTTTGGTCTATAATCTGGACGAATTGGACAATGTATGTGGTTGGATGATGATCAAAGGATGAATTTGGGATTTGAAAAGTGGTTTTGCCGATGGTTTTGGTAACAGTTGAGTGGTTTCCTGGAGAGAGAAAGGGATGATCGAATTTCTGGAGGAGTTTGGGAGCTAGAGTGTGAGAATTGCCAACCTCTAAAACCGGGGGTGGATAGTGGGTTTTATAGAGTGAGTGGGAGGGAAGAGAGGAGAGAGAGGAAGTGGGTTTTGGTATTTTGGGAGTATTTTTGGTGTATTTCTGCGGTTAGTGGGGTGTATTATACACAAGAGGATCGTATAAGATCACCCCAGACGCTCCCCATGCAGAAAATCTCATGATTAGATATTCTGCAGGTTGCTGATTGGACCAGGGTTGAGCGCTTAAAGCCGTGGGCTTGAGCGCTCAAGGTGCTTTCCCTAGGTTGAGCGCTCAAAGCCAGGGGCTTGAGCGCTCAAGGTGCTTGATGGCAAGTTGCTGGCTTGGCTTGGTTCAACACTGTTTGGGTTGGTTTGAGCTGTTTAGGTTGCTTGAGGTGGTATTTGGTTGATTTTGGTCAAGTTCAAGTCAAACTCACAAGTTCCGGGTAATCATGATTGGTCCGTTTCATCATCGGAAATGCTCGAGCGCATCTTGGGTTCAAAATTGGGGTGTCTACAGTTGCCCCTCTTGGATGGGACTCGATGCCATTGATTTGGTATGAGTGACGTCCAAGATAAAGACAGCCCAATTCGTCCTCTATGACACATCTCAAGCTGCAAAGGAAAACATTAAATATCAATCGGTCGTGCCACTCAGGCTGCCTACGTACCCCATTGTAGGGATCAGACCGGCGTAGTTCCTGGGGGCATATGCAAACAAATGCAACGGGTTCTCCTGTCCCTCAGGACGATTGATTAAAAAGTTTGGTCCCTCAGGACGATTGATTTAAAAAGTTTTGTCCCTCAGGATGAAAAAAGTTTTGTCCCTCAGGACGATTGATTTAAAAAGTTTTGTCCCTCAGGACGATTGATATAAAAAGTTTTGTCCCTCAGGACGATTGATATAATGCGAATCGACGAGCCTTCCCGGGTCGTGAAACGCCAAACAAACGAATTATCCAAATCAACGAGCCTTCCCGGGTCGTGAAATGCCAAACAATTATGCGAATCAACGAGCCTTCCCGGGTCGTGAAATGCCAAACAAACGAATTATGCAAATCAACGAGCCTTCCCGGGTCGTGAAACGCCAAACAAACGAATTATGCAAATCAACGAGCCTTCCCGGGTCGTGAAATGCCAAACAATTATGCGAATCAACGAGCCTTCCCGGGTCGTGAAACGCCAAACAAACGAATTATGCAAATCAACGAGCCTTCCCGGGTCGTGAAATGCCAAACAAACATGCGAATCAACGAGCCTTCCCGGGTCGTGAAACGCCAAACAAATGAATTATGATTTTACGTGAATCGTCAAGCCTTCCCGAGTCGAAACACTAAAAGCAAATGATGGTGACTATGATTGTGATTGTGATTGTGATTGTGATTGTGATTGTGATTGTGATTGTGATTGAGATTGTGATTGTGATTGTGATTGTGATTGTGATTGTGATTGAGATGGTGATTGAGATTGAGTGTAGCTACCCTCTGAACAACGGGGAGGCTAAATTTAATGGGGCTATCCCTTGAGCAACAAGATAACCAATGATAAGATGATTGTCTACTGAGCAACGAGACAATCGAGGAAATGTGATTGCTTACTGAGCAAAGAGGCAATCAATACGCTATTGAACCAAACACATAAATGTGATGGTCTTAGCGGCACAATGATTCGTCAACAACAAATTCTCAGAACAACTGATTAAATGCACTAACTGGTTAAACAAATATACTCAAACAACTTGACATGATTGATGTATACAATAAATGATTGTTTGATTGAATGCACCAGCTAGGCGGCTTTTCAATGATTATCCCAAATGACTTGACCATGCTGGTTTTGAAATTAATTTTGAAAAAGGTGACCATTTCTGGTCTTGAAATTAATTTTGAAAAGGTGACCATTTCTGGTCTTGAAATTAATTTTGAAAAGGTGACCATTTCTGGTCTTGAAATTGATTGAAAAAGTTGTCCCTTAGGACCATTGGTTGAAAACTGTCCCTCAGGACGATTGATTGATTTAAAACTTGTCCCTCAGGATGATTGGTTGAAAACTGTCCCTCAGGACGATTGATTGATCTAAAACTTGTCCCTCAGGATGATTGGTTGAAAACTGTCCCTCAGGACGATTGATTGATTTAAAACTTGTCCCTCAGGATGATTGGTTGAAAACTGTCCCTCAGGACGATTGATTGATTTAAAACTTGTCCCTCAGGATCATTGATTGAAAACTGTCCCTCAGGACGATTGATTGATTTAAAACTTGTCCCTCAGGATCATTGATTTAAAAGTTGTCCCTCAGGACGATTGATTTAAAAGTTGTCCCTCAGGACGATTGATTGAAAACTGTCCCGCAGGACGATTGCATGCGACTCGTGCATCGACACTCGACAACAACAACGACAACATTCCTTCTTTAAAAAAAAAAGTAGGAGGCTCAATGGGTGGCTCTTGTGCTTTACTGTCTTTTCCTTGAGGCCAAGGTTTGGGTTGGAGCTTAGCAAAACTTGGGTTTTGGATTGGTTTGAGGCTTTTAGGCTTCTATGTCCCAGTCTTGGATTTGGGTGTATGCTTCCCCCAGAAATGGCATTAAGCTGACATGCCCCATAGATGATGATCCTCAATTCTGATTTTCTTTCTCGGCTCTGCTGTTGGTTTTGACAACCAATTGACCATGTACCCAAACACGGGTTCTTTGATGCATTGAAATCATTTCCACGAGTCAAGGATAGACAAGATTAAGATTGACTGTTTGACAAAGAGGTGGATTTTTACAAGGCCGAGGAATTTGATCGGCCTTTTGACAAGAGAGTGAACATTGATATGATTGACAAGGCCAAGGAATTTGATTGGGCGTTTTGACAAGAGGGATGGACTTCGATAAGATTGATAAGGCCAAGGAATTTGATTGGCCTTTTGGACAAGAAGGGCGGACTTTGACAGACAAGGCTTGAGGAATTTTGACTGACCATGTTGACCTGACAAATAAGAACGTGTTGACTCAAAAGATATGGAAGACTACGTTGACTCGAAGTTCTGGAAGATGGCAAACATGCCTCACCATTGATGTCGAAATTGTCATGATAAAATTGAATTTTTATTTTGTGATTGTTTCACCCCATCAAGTGATGTTCGTTCAAATCTTCTTAAAACACAAGATTTCTTGTCATGAAACACATGCCCCAGATTGCTGATGATGCTTCATTGATTGTCCTTCAAAAATGCCCAAGTTTAGAGGGCTGCTGATGAAGACTCGTTGATATGCCCCAGTTTGGATTTTTGCTTTGCATGACGCCAGTGTTTGCACAATGCTTTGACTTTTTCAAGGGAGATTAGACTGTTCCCTTTTGACTTGAATTCTCACTATGATCGGAGGAATCGACCCTTGTCATTTTCGAGGGAGATCATGTTTTCCTTAAGATTCGACCCCGAAGAGGAGTGATTAGATTCGGGAAAAAGGGCAAGCTTTCACCCCGATACATAGGACCCTTTCAGATCTTGGAGAGAGTCGGGGAAGTAGCATATAGATTGGCTCTACCGCCGCAACTTGATCGAGTGCACGATGTATTTCATGTTTCGATGCTACGGAAGTACTTAGCATTGCCTACGCACGTGCTCAATTGGGAGGATCTCAGTATCAACGAAGATGCGACTTTTGAGGAAGAACCAGTGGAAATACAAGATGTGATGGAGAAGCATATCCGTAATAAGACAATTCGTCTGGTCCGAGTTTTGTGGAAGCATCGAGGGATGGAAGAAACTACGTGGGAAAGAGAAGAGGCTATGAAGATCAATTACCCGCATCTGTTTCCATCTGTAGTGTGATCGAATTTCGAGGACGAAATTTGTTAAGGGGGATAGGTTGTAACGACCCGGATTTTCGTAAATAAAAATTTCGTTTAATAAATTATTTATTAATTTTAATTTTCGGTTTATCGGATTATTTTTCTATTAAAATATTATTTTATTCTTCTAAATCGATTAAAGGAAATTCTAGCCATGTCTACGCAAGTACGAGACCGAGTAACACATCTGTTACACTACCATAGCACCCGGGGGCCGAGCTTAATACCCGAAACCCACCCAGCTAACACCATTACTTCACTCCATCTACCAAAGTGCGTCATTGTCTAGTCTTTCTTCCACACATTGGAACTTGGTATATTGACCAAGTTAGAGAGAGAGAGAGAGAGAGAGGGCCTCGGAGGAGAGAGAGAGAGAGAGAGAGAGAGAGAGAGCTCGGTAGAGAGAGAGAGAGAGTGGGGTGTGTGCATGAATTAGACACTTGCACATGCATGATTTTAATGCAAGTTCACTTGCACAAGTAATGGGCAATTGAGGGAAGTTTCCTAAGCCTAGAATTTGTACCCAAAACTAGTTAGAAAAAGCCTTGCTATTTTTGGAGCAACCTACTCATACCCACACAATACATGCATTTGAGCACAAACTACACAACCTAGCCTACCCTAGCTAGGCCTTGGCTCCCAAGTATCTAGGGGACAAACTTCCTTAAATTAAGGAGGGAATATTCCCACCTAGTAGTAGCTATTTAGGGCTACCCTTAGCCTATTAATGCATTCACATGCATATTGGGTGATTTTGGTTCCTAAAAACACCCCGTAACAAAGGTGACCACGCGAAAACCTACACAGCGGAACGCGTTATTTTTCCCCCACCGTGGCTACATTGTATTTACCCTATTTTGGTTCATCCTAGCAAGAATCTAGCCTAAAGTACCTAGATTCCTACCTAGATACCTATCTACACCTAGACTAGCCACCTTTGTACCTCCCATGTGCAAGTTTAATGCCCATTCACCTCCCCCACACCTTAAATTTTCGGTAGAGAGAGGGAGGGCACCACCGAAATTTCCAAGAGGGGAGAGAGAGGTCACTCTTGCCTATAAATAACCCATACTTGGTTCATTTGGCCCACCTTTGTCTTTCCTTATTGGTTTGTCTCCCATATTCCCACAAAACCAACTATTCTACCACCTTTCTAGCCACCCTAAATTAGTTCTAATTAGCCACTTACTTGGCTAATTAGAGTGGCTAATTAGTGTGTAATCTAGTTGGTTTAAGAGTTTTCTTCACCAAGGATAAGCTTTTCGGCTTCCGGTTTACACCCGGAAACTAAGGTAGTTTACTAAACTACTCATCTAATTAGTAAATTCTAGCTATAATAAGTTGTTCTTACTACTTTTCTAAGCATGATTTTAGAGTTGATTAAGTTAATTTATGCATGTGTTTATTACTAAGCATGTTTTCTTAGTAATTTGGAAAGTGGTTTTTCTTGTGCAAAGATGAACAAGAATGTTTATGAGGTTCTAATTAATTTAGTTCTTCATGAAATTAGAAGTGGATTAGTGAAATTAGAAGTGATTAGAAGTTAATTAGAAGATGTATTTTCTTAGACAAGTTCTTGTATGATTATTTCTTGGGAAAATTAGTTAATCTTGGTTGATTAGCTCACTAATTGATTGTTTAAAGTATTGTTCTTAAATAAGTGGAGTATCTTATTTATGAAATTGTTTTAGTTTGAAAGAGTTGTTATTGATTATTTTTTATAAGAAAGTATGGAGTTGTGTTTAGAAAATATGAAGAGAGGTTTTCCTTGGTTGATATCTAGAAAGATTTTACCAAAATAATTGTGAGTTTACTTGGTTGGTTTTTCTAGAAAGAAAATTATGATTTTCCTAGATAGAGGAAAATATGTTTTATTTGGAGTTTATTAAAAGAGAGTTTTTCTAGAAATATAAAGAGTATATTTTTAGAAAGATTAAATGTTTTTAGAGAGTTCATAAATTAGTAGAGTTAATTTATGACAAGGGATTTTCTAGAAAAAGAGTTGTGTTTGATTTTTTTTTTTAGAAAGAGCAAGTTGTTTGTTTTATTTCTTTGAGAGAAATAAAATGGTTTTGAAAGAGGACAAGAAAGAATTGGGATTTTTGGATGAGAAATGTATGTTTGGAAGAATATGATTTTTGGAGAAAATCATGGATTATTGCATGAGCATTATTTTGAGCATGTGACACCGAGCACGTACGCGATACGTTTTGTCACCGGACGCGAAATTGAATATCGGTTAATGAGAAAATAGAGATGAGAATGAAAATGAGTTTTGAATTGAGAAATGAAATTTTTGTGAAATGAAATGAGATTTTCGGGAAATGAAATGAAATGAGATGTGATTTGTTGTTTGGTTGCCACCTCAAATTCGCGGAGAGAATTTGGAGGAATGGTATTGATTGCGGTAGTGCAGCGAAAGCGCCACCTCCAGTTCGCGGAGAGAACTAGGACGTTGGGCTAAGCTTGTACAAAACACGGTGAACGGACTTGCAAACAGCATTAAGTTCGGTGATGCAAGACGGCCGGGACCGTGTCGTGTGAATCGCGGGGTGGTCGGACCGTGCAAACAGGCTGTTAAGTTCGGTGATGCACGATAACCGAAACCTCGAGCGGAAAGATTGGTAACCGTCAGCTGAAAGGAGGCGTAAACGGACCAATAACTTTCGGAGTGATGGGAGCTTTGGCAGATATTGAAATTTGATTAAATTGCCGCGAGAGGCACCGATTTGAGATTTATGATTGATTATGAGAAAATGGTTGTTATTTTGAGAAAACGGATTTATAATGAGTTAAGTTTGAGAAACCGAACGAGAAATTGTTTTGACGAATTGACACGTGACACAGTTCGAGACACTGTTACGAGATGTTGTTATCTGCGCATGTTTACTCTGATCCGCATTGACTAATTTATTGCATGATTTACTGTTCACAAGTTGTTTATGCTGTTTATGAGCTTATTGTTCTAGAATTGCTACTTAGACGTGTAGCGTAGTGAACTACTGGGCTTTGCTCACGGTGTTGCATTTCGTGTAACCCTGGCATAATACCATGATGTTGCTTGTGCGACTCGGACGTATTATGTCAGACTATCTAAATGGACAGGAACAGTACTGTGGAGCCCAGTCCTATGGAACAGGAGGTGCTGCCGGAGTGGGGAATGACCCGGCGCAGGGATAGACGAAGACCTAGAACCACCCCGGTTATTATTTATATAGTGTTGGCAGACATTATTATTTGTATTAAAGTTTGGGATTAAACTTTATTTTGGTCTGTAATTTTATTTAACGTGCCCAAATTTTGGGGGCGTTACAACACCCCTAATTGCTACTAGCATCGTGAAAACCACCATAAATGTTAGTTTTGATAAAGTACTTTTTTTTTTTTTTGATCGGCAAAAAAAGAAATTTATAACCTTTGAAAGAGCACTATTGTTTGACATATATATGTATGGGTGTATAATATACATCACGTTTGCATATCAAAAATCCTCCTATTTTCTCACGTTTGCATATCAAATCATCCAATTTTCTCATATTTGCCGCGTCCAACATGTTTTGCTAAATAACCTACCCATCATTATCGAATATTGATAGCTTCCATCGTATTCGTCTTACTTCATTTCTTCAATAACTAGTCAAATTTTTGTCACCAATCAACTTAATTATTATTATTGATTTCCTCCTCTACTGATGCAGGGAGAAGCCTCCTTTTACGAAATTATTTGCAAGAATAAACTTGAACAAGTTTGAACGAGAGGTACTCCCTCTATGAACAAACAATAATTGAGTAAATACTCAGTTTTTCATTAATCATAAACAACCAAATTTTAATGTCACCGTACAACTTATTTTATACTAGAAACTAGGACCAAAAAGGAAACAACAAAACAGGAAGCTGAATCCCGGTTAATAAAGGATTAAAGATAAAAGGAAACATTAAACTAGGAAACAAATTACTCTAAGATCTCTAATTTCCTAATTCGAATAATCCTAGCAAGATATAGAAATAAATATTCCTACTACATTAAAACAAACTGGAAAAGTAAAATCTTAATTAAAATAAAAACACACCTATTAAAATACTAATATGAAATAATAAAATAAAATTCCTATATTTCTAAAATACTTCTAATATTGGTCTGTATCATTCTCCCCGGCTTGAAGAAACTCGTCCTCGAGTTTATACAATTGAATTCGCCGAACCTTGTCTTGCATCTATCTTGTGCTTCAAATTGATTTGTTCAACCAGAAACTGTGAGGAAAAGTCTCGAAGATATGAACAAATAATTTTCATCAGCAACACAAAACCATCATCCTTCCAGATCGAAGCACACTCACTATTGTATGTAGTATATTTTAAAAAATTCCAAAACGGATCAACAAATTTACTATTTTGATCAACCTTACCACCTTCATGCTTTTCAGAAAAATCAAATCTAATTGATTCTTCGACATCACTCTCCAACAACGCCAACCTTGTAACACCTTCTTTTTGCAAAAAAATTTGTGTTTTCTACTTTTATAATTTTCTCCACCGGTTCTTGATCAAAAACTGGTGGCATACTCCAATCCACTGCTGGATCTGGAATATTATTTGAAGTGAAAGGCCAATCATTGGTAGTCTCATCCACCAAATCAACCTCTAGGATTTTTTCTGGTGTTACACCTTCCTGGAACTCAGAAAAGTAGATCTTTGAACCAGATTCCCAAAGTCGCTGATCATGATTTGAAACCTTGACCGCCCTTGTCCTCCCTCTCAGCTGATAGTTACCCGCCAAAGGTTTGGTAATAGAAACGTCATCCGACACCTCCTCCTCTTTCGGAAACTGAGGTATTACAAGACGACGGCGAGGCAGATTTCCACCAACAAACAAGGCAGCAATTTGATCGGTCAGCGCTCCTAACGCCTCTTCCAATCCCTGCTCAAGTTGTTGAAACCTTCCCTCTGTTCGCGTTTCTCGAGCAACCTCATCTCGTTCATAGACTTCCTCAACAAAAGTTGTACGATTGCCTCGTCCACCTCGACCTCCAACACGTCCTCCGGTCATAGTCAGGATTGGAACTTGCGCTCTGATATCAACTGATGCAAGGAGAAGCCTCCTTTTACGAAATTATTTGCAAGAATAAACTTGAACAAGTTTGAACAAGAGGTACTCCTTCTATGAACAAACAATAATTAAGTAAATATTCAGTTTTTCATTAATCATAAACAACCAAATTTTAATGTCACCGTTCAACTTATTTTATACTAGAAACTAGGACCAAAAAGGAAATAGCAAAACAGGAAGCTGAATCCCGGTTAATAAAGGATTAAAGAAAAAAGGAAACATTAAACTAGGAAACAAATTACTCTAAGATCTCTAATTTCCTAATTCGAATAATCCTAGCAAGATATAGAAATAAGTATTCCTACTACATTAAAACAAACTGGAAAAGTAAAATCTTAATTAAAATAAAACACACCTATTAAAATACTAATATGAAATAATAAAATAAAATTCCTATATTTCTAAAATACTTCTAATATTGGTCTGCATCATCTACCAGTTAGTACTAATTTTTATCACTATATTTTTAAAACTTATAAATTTGTTCCGTACTTGTGCAATATTGATTTTACACCACAAGTTTAACTATGTGATTTTCATACGGCCTGCACCATTAAATACTAACTAAATATTGGGGGTTTTACCAATATTTCATATTATAGTCAAGAAAATAAACAAGGCTATCCTTGTAGTTGAGATGCTCGTTAGCTTGCCTGAATAATCGATAGAAATAAACAAGTGTGTGAAGACCATTTTTGGTACATGCAGGGGATCGGTATTTCATGTAAATATTAGCTAGGGCAATTATAAGCTGTTGTTATCCTTTTGGAAATAACAAAAAAAATTCCCTTACGTATGGAAAAAACCAATTACGTTTGAACTAGGAATTCCAGAATAGGTAGAGAACAAGTGCGCTCTAATGGCTTGGAGCAACCATCAAATACCACTAAGATCACTTTATAGTCTGGTAACAAGGCAGTCAGTCGTAGGTGAAAGAGACCTTCCTTTGCTCCTGTCGGCGGGATTCGCCAATGCCCCAGGGTGTAAGGCCCTCTTCCTCAAACATGGCCCCTCGGGCCCCTCGGGCCTAGGATTCTCTCTTCTTCTTTTTTAATTGAATGGTTGTGTCTTCTTGCTTCAGCTTGACCATTCCCCTTAGGATAGTATGAAGATAGATTTTAGTTCAATTGGCATAGAGACTTGTCCTATCCCTAGAGAAATTTGTGGTTTCAATTTCCACTTCTGAATTTTAAAATTTGAAATGACCAACTTTTCTGTTGTTATCCCTTCTTTTTTTTTGATCGGCAAAGAGAAGAACTTATTAAAAGAACTTGATAAGGGTACATTGAGAAAAAAAAGAAATGGAAAGAAAACATATCCATTTCAACGTTTCCATTTTCAAGAGCACTATTGGTCAAAACGTATTCTAACATCCAATCTTAGATTTATCCAAAAAAAAAAAAAACTTCCAATCTCAAAGAAAACATATCCATAAATTGTTAATTTCCAAAATTAATATCAATATTATTGTTTTTTGATATGGATTGTTTTGCAATAGTTTTGGTGCCATGGTACTTCTGTGTACTTGACAGGCTTGGGTCGCGCTAGTCGAGCCTGATGATTTCATGGGTGGGTTGGGCCAAATTTACCCCTAACCATACAACTTGAGTTTATGCTTTTGAGCCACGATTGTTGTCAAATTAATTTACTATGAAATGTATATGTTTTGCAGAATTGATTCTGAAATATGAAACATTTGAGAATTGCCGTTCGTTTATGTAACTTGGAATTTTTAAATTAAGAAAATGGGAATTTTGAAAAGGGTACCAGGCAAGTGGTGGTTAGCTCATGCGATAGAGTGTTAGATCTTTGCATCCGGGATCGAGTTTCATTTCCCCTCCCCATAGATTAGGAATGACGAATGACAAAAAAAAAAAAAAAAAAAAGGGTACCAGAAGCTGATCACAATGATTATAGTGCTTTTAGTTTTCTTACTATGGGTCCACAGATGCTCAAAAGTCGTGTACATACGTTCAACCATGATACCCTTTATTGTCCGTCTGTTTGCTTTGAATTCACATTTTGATTAATTTTTTTCCCTTTTAAGTAGACTAGGCTTGTTTGTAGGAACTTCTTGTTTCCTTACTTTGCTATGAAGCACTAGTACTCCTATCTGTTTATCATGACAAGGACAAGTATGGAGCACTCCATATGTCATATCCAATAAACTAAAGTATTTTTATGTAGAAGGCACGCTAGGGACTCTGTGTCTCAACTTGGACGCGAATGGAAACATGATAGAATCGATATAATGTTAAAATCTTACTTTGATGATATGATATTTTAAGAATACGAAAAAATTTACGAGTCAATGAAATTTGAGTATATAAAATCCCTGGTCAACTTGTGATATTTACAAAAGGAAAAATAAGACTTGTTAAGATACTACAGCTAGTTTTGGTTATTCTGGATGGTAATTTGATGTGAATAAGATTTAGAAAAATATCTTGATATATGTACATAATTTATTTTCATCTAACTAGACCTTCATGAACTTTAAAGTCAATAAAAATAGCTCGCATTTGTTCTAATTTAAATGACAAGTTGAACCTATTTAGTATATACAATAGTCTTTCTTTTTTTTTTATTTGTGCTTTGATTAGTCATTGTAGATATGTGCGTTGATTATTTGTCTAAATTGGGACTTTGGAGCAAATAGTTGTTTTAAAGGATTAAGGCTTCAATTAGATTTTCTTGACCATTCAGATTTTTAATTTAGTACTTAGAGTTTTTTTTGGATTTTGGTTAGTTAATTTTGATTTCATAGTTATGATGTTTCTTTTGTAATTTTTAAAAACATTATGAAAAATGTTTCTTTTGAAATTTTGTAGTGAAAACATTATGAAAAATAAGTGCCCTTTAGATTGAAGGGGTTGTCTTCAAGACTTGGGAATGCACTGCGTGTTAGTGATTTAAGATATTTATGCCTAAAAGCATTGCAATTGAGTCAGTTTATGACATGTCTTTACCAAAAAAGAATGAAAATGAGTAGTTCAATTTTCGTATGGGACCATTAATTAGTATGAGCAAGCACTTAGGTTGAACCCATCAAATATGCATGAATGTATATAAATAGATGAACATTTTTATATTTCTGTTACTTGATTGCATCACACTTCCAGCCGAAAATCATTAAGGAGTTGTGGAAAGCGGGCTAATGTTAAATATGACAAAGTGTTTTTTCGTTGAACTCATCACGTTACTTTACAAGTTGAGCGGATTTTGTTAACCCGGTGGGAATATCAAATTTGTTCTAGGTTTAATTGTTAAAATGAAACAAAATTGATTTTATCAATTAGGTTATCCACTTGACTTTTATTTGTTTATCCTATATGACTATTGGGCACATTTTTGGACTTGGAACAATGCTCAAATTTAGCAGATTTCCTGGCTATCTAGCAGGGGACGGATCTGGAATTCTCTCAGGGGGCACCATTCTCGGTAAAGTCAAGAGCAAGTAAACTAAATGATACTCCAAAATTTGTTATGATTTTGAAAGACTCCCTCTTTCAAAGGGCCGACGTCTATCTTCGTTCGTCTTCCAATATCTTGGGAATCATAACGATTCTTTCATCATCATCTCTCATCCGGGACTCGAATGGTATCGCTTGTGTCACCAGCGGGCTAATGTTCCTCTTGATCGAAACCATGACTCAAACGTGTTCGCCGTTGAAGTATGGAAAAGTATCTTTTTACAAGTTTCAATTTGGCCGATAAAAACCCGGTGGGAATATCAAATTTTTCTAAGCATAATGGTATAATCGGATGATCTTTTCAAAAAGAAGGTTGTCTTTTGCCTCTTTTCCAAAATGTGATTTTATAAAAGTGGGGGATGAGATTTTGATAAGATTGGAATATCAAAATTCTGGAAATGCCATTGTTTAGAAAGGGGGTACTTTGTAACGATCTACTTGACTTTTATTTGTTTTATATTTTCAAAGTAGAAAAGTAAAGAAAACTCAAAATTTTAATCTTTACTTAACTTTGGTTTATGAAAATAAGTGTTCAAATGGTACGGCAGATTTGTTTTCCCTATTTGTAAAAATAAAAAAAAATCCTAAAATTTTGTGAACCCCTGGCTAGATATGGGACCCTTTTTCTGTTTTTTTTCTTTCCCTTTTTGTTTCCTTCATATGTTATGATGAAACATGTTTTTATTTTGCCCAGAGATGTTATATGCATCGCCAATCTTTTACTTTTATGCATAATTGACATGTTTTTCCTTTTAAACTTAATAGGATTTTTATTTCTGCTAATGATCAAATTATTCATGTTTACGGGTGGGCAAAGAGCTTGGAGCCGGGAAGCCGTACAAAGCCAAGCTTGCTGCAACTGTGGCATTGGGCTGCGCTTTGGTGATCGGCTTCATCAACGTCATATGGACGGTGATCTTTAGAAAAAGTGGGGTGCTCTATTCACAACCGACAAGTGGTCAAAGCCCTAGTTCTTTGCGGTCATGCCAATCATGGGGCTGTGTGAGCTCGGAAAGCGTCCCACAAACCCTTTGGATGTGGATCTGCGTGGGACTGCCCAGACCGGCTGTGGGTGCCCGTATCAACCTAATTTCTTTTACTTTGTGGGCACTCCGGTATCCGTCGGCTTAGCGCGCTTTGGTGAAGGTCGGCCCAGATGGGCGTGGTTTGGGCTCTTGTCGGCTCAAGCCGCTTGCGCCGTGTCATTCATTCTATATGTTGTTTTGGTGCGTACTGATTGGGAAGGTGAGGCTTTGAGGGCTAAGAAGCTTACAGGAAGTGGCTTGAAGATGATTAGTAACAATGGGTCGAGGAGTGAAAATGTTGAAAATGGTGAAGAGAGAAAAGGGTTCTTGGCAAGTGATAATAGCATGGATGATGTTTTGTAGTGAGAGACGCAGTGCATGTGTGGTATTAACTTAAAAGATAATTTGAGAGAGGTAAAGTAGCTTCTTTTTAGTTGTCAGAATTTTGTGAAAGAAAAGTTACTTTTGGGAAAATGCGGTATGGTATATGAAAAAAGGAACACTTTAGGGGAAAACTTGTAAGAAAATTGATATGTAATGTATTTGTTCGATTATGAGTAGAGCTAGATTTTTGCTTGGCTAGCTGGCTTGTAGAGGTAGTCATTGGCGGAGGAGCAAGGGACAAGTGGGGTCGGTGACCCCTCGAATCTCGAATTTCTGCAGGGATAGTACTAGTCTCCATCAAAAGATTACTAATTGACCCCTCTTTATTTTTATTTTTTTGGCTTAGCCTAGAGCTCATATTTGGTACAAACTAAAAAAAAAGATGGCAAATAGACTCCTCCTTATTCAGAAATCCCCACCTGCCAGTGAACGATTTCTCTCTCTGCTCTAGCAAAGTCGAATGTTCTTTTGAAACATGGTATCCTCCAGGCTCTAACCATGGATTGGTACTTACTCTCTCTCTACCTCTCTCTCTCTCTCTCTCTCTCTAGGCAAACAAAACTAAAAGTTTGAACCATTTCTCTCTTCTTCTTTTTTTCAATCTCAAATGCTCAGAATCAAAATTCGCACTTGTTGGAGAATTTTGAAGCAGATTTCGACAATAGGAATAAAACAAAGGGGATTTTGGAAACCCCATCTCTTGTTAGTGCAAATCCAAACTTGAATGGTTGATGGTTGTGAGTTCCATAGTTGATGGATTTAAAAATACTTAAAGGCTAAAGCATGGAATTGTTGTTGGCTGTTGCTTTGGATCTTGAACGCTACGTTTGTTTGTCAATGTATATCTACTTTTTTTATGTACTTGTTAATCTACTTGTTTATTCTGATTAGCAAATTGGAAAAGCGAATTGCGCATAGTTTTAATTCTTGTCCCCTCTAATAAAAAAATCCTGGCTCCGCCCCTGGCACCACCTAGGCAACTATTTGGCCAAAGGCCCTTCACGCCAATCCACACAAGTCGCTTGACTTACAGTTTTGATAAGATTTTACGGGACTGTAGCAATTATATATTTAGCCATTCAGAAACACGTTTTTATTAGTAGTACTCTCAATCACATACTTAATTTAGAGTATGTGTAGTGACCGTTGTCCTAACGCCTCGCTTGAGTGGGACCTCCGACGTAATGAAGACTTGGTTGGACACTATGACCGTCCTACACAAGCAACACCCGCCGTTTGCGCCTAACCCGGCCGGAAACAGCCGGGAAGGCAAGTGAGAGAGAGGCTATGGAGGGAAAGTACAGAAAGAGTATAAAGGAAGTGGAGAGCGGTGTATCCTTTAGGGTTGATCGTTTATATCTTTTATGGAATTCTCCTGGCTTATACTCCAAGCTAGCACGAACATGAGCACCCAAGGTTGATTAAATCCGAACATGACGAAGTAAGGAGCAAGTTTGTTAGATACACGTGCACGAGCTGCCTTCCATGAATTACAGGGATAATACCATCCGGGTTAAGGTAGAAATGTATCATAGTTAAGACGATCCATCCACCCGAGGTTGATGAGATCCGAATATTAGGATGCGGGTCATCCGTTCGGACTCGAATGAGGAAGTTCGGCCTACCTCGGCTCGGTTAAGCCCAACGTGGCTAATTGATCTGGCTGGACCATAGGACCATATTATTCGGCCGTATGTAAAGCTGAAGCATTAAATAATGACTAGCGAGAGGCCCATGGACAAGGCCCGCGAAAATTGCAACTGGTACTATTAAAGTAATTAAGCTCCTCTTAAAGAAAAAGTAATTTCAGACATGAAAAATCAAAATTTCCATAATCCTAGTTAATACATTCTTTCAAAGAAACTTTATACAATAATCCTAAATCAAAGCATAAGCCAGAAAGAGGTGGAAAAAAAAAAGCATGGTGAAAAATTAAAGGCAGTAATAAGACTTGAAAATAAAAGTAAGACTCAACAATTAGGAATTGTACTGACTTTGTTATCGGGGCCACCTGGCAAAATGTGAGTTCTCCTCATATTTTGTATGTCATCGCCTTTGTAATCATTCATTTGTATTAATGGATATCTTATGTTTCTTGGTTCAAAAAAACAAGGGAGAGTTAATTAGACATCCTGTATCAATGATATCATTATGATTCCATTCTACCGAGTTTTAATACTTATGATTACATCCTGTCTTTGAAATAATACCCAAAATGCCCTTTATCCATAATTATAATGTTTATGTTTATTGTGTAAAATTACTGAAGTGGTAAATCAATAAACCATATTCACTATGTAATGGTAGATTAATTTACCATTTTTTCACCAAAGTGGTAAAACAATAAACCATATTCACTTTTATTTAACTTGCCTTTATGAATTTGGCCCTCGCAGCGGCTCCTTTAAAAATTTTAACATTCTTTATGGTTTCATCCCAAAAATCTTTACCCTATAGGCAAAGATTTTTAGGATGAAAACATAAGGAATTTAGGATGGATTTAGGGATTCCAACATTCTTTATGTTTTCATCCAAAAATCTTTACCCTATAGGCAAAGAATTTTAGGATGAAAACAGAAAGAATTTAGGATGGATTTTAGGATGCCAACATTCTTTATGTTTTCATCCCAAAAATCTTTTACCCTATTGGCAAAGAATTTTAGGAAAGATTTTTGGGATGAAAACATAAAGAATGTTGGCATCCTAAAATCCATCCTAAATTATTTATGTTTTCATCCTAAAAATCTTAAATAAGAGGGTAAAAAATTTAGGACGGATTTTAGGATGCCAACATTCTTTATGTTTTCATCCCAAAAATATTTACCCTATAGGCAAAAAAAATTAAGATGAAAACATAACGAATTTAGGACGAATTTTAAGATGGATTTTAGGATGAAAGCATAAAGAATTTAGGATGGATTTTAGGATGAAAACATAAACAATTTAGGATGAAAACATAAAGAAAAATCATGGTTAAAATTATTTAGGGATTTTAGGATGCCAAATTCATAAAGGGAAGTTAAATAATGGATTAGTGAATATGGTTTATTGTTTTGCCACTTTAGTGAGAAAATGGTAATTTAATCAACCATGTTCACATGTCCTTTAAAAGATAGTTATTTATACAATGAATATGGTTTATTATTTTACCATGATTTCACATAGTAAACATGGTTAAAAATTTTAAGGGAGCCGCATGCGCTGGCCAAATTCATAAGGGCATAATGATCCAATTATCTAGTTTCAGGATGAAATCATAAGTATTCAAACTCGGTAGGATGGAATCATAATGATAATATTGTTATAGGATGTCTAATTAAAATTCTCAAAAACGAACATAAATTCCACATTCAAAATAGCGAATTAAAACTCCACTTCAAAAAATAAATAAATAGAACACTCCTAACGTAACAGACAAATAGATAATCGTTGTTTTGCATATACTCCGTTAGTTTCTACCAGTACATTTAAAACATTTCATGTGAGGAACTTTTGAAGCTACATAACAAAGATGTTAAAAATTTTAAAAAAAAACCTACCCTCCACTTGGTGTGTTTAGATGATTTTTTGGAATATAATTATACGATGACAAAAATTTGAAGAATAACTCTTTAAGTTTTTTATGTCAGGAATAATTTACACTAAAGAAAACAACTCATAAACGACTTGCAAAAGCTTCACTCAAATACTATCACTCTTCTTTTAATTTTATGACTAAAAGTATCGATAATAATTTTTTGGGGAAGCCTCTTCTTGTTTCAAAGTACTTCATGTATTTTCAAACATTCAGTAGAATTTAACTTGTGTTTAAAAATAGAAAAACCCAAAATATTTATCATATGTATCTCATTACATATAACTTTTCTTTGGACTTTTACATTAGGTATCAAAACAGAATGGACCCATAAAATTTGAATTTTTGAGGGGCCTGAAATGATTGCATCTTAGCCTTTAGCCTAGGGCCGACACCGGTCACAAACACAAAGATCTATACACTTACAAATATTTGTGATGTTTGAGAGACTCATTTTTGCCTTTATTTTCTCCAAAATATTCATTGTATGTATCTCATTACGTATCACTTTTCTTTGAACTTCTACATTAGGTGTCAAAATAGAATGGGCCCATAAATTTGAATTTTTGATGGACTTAAAATGATTGCATCTTGGCCTTTAGCCTAGGGCCGATACCGGTCACAAACACAAATATATGTACTCTTACAAATATATATACACATATATATATATATATAGGTGATGTTTTTAAGACTCATTTTTGCTTTTTGATTTCTTCATTATTCTTTTTTTTATTGTTTGACATCCAACCTCCATAATTCATTCTCCTATCAGGCGTTTTTTATTTTCAAGTTTCAAGAATAGAAGCCAGAAGTAGGGTGTATGAGCTTTTTGACTTTTTACAGGGACTTCAAAAAAAATTGAACAAATTGATAGGCTCGGAATATTTGTATGGGGAGGGACCTCAAAATAGGTCTCACACACGTGTTGTACAATTGTTGTACCCATAGCAATTTTGATTTTGATAAGTAATAAACGCAAAAAGTAGTAAAAAAAAAATACAACGATGTTGTGTACAATGATAGCGGCAGTTCAACCCAAAAAAAATAATAATAATTACTTTCTTTCATAGTGTCAGTTGTGTACTCGTGGGTTCTGGGCGTTCATGAAGTCAGCCTGTCGTTTTGTTCATGTACAGGTGTTGAAGTTCCTTCACTCGTGGCAAAAAAGGTCTACGACTTGTCATTTCAAATTTTCAACCTTTACTCGTTGTACAAATTACAAACTGGAACAGAAGAAAATAATGAGGACAAAATCGACTTTTCACATGGGACGAAAATGTGAGAGGACGAAACAGTAAAGGCTCACTCCCTCTTTTATACTCCTTCCGCCCCCACAAAGTTTGTCTGGAAGAGAGTCCAAAGACTAAAATAAAAAATTAGTTCTTTGTCAAAAAAATGTTAATTTTTTTCACAAAATAATAGGACAAAACATTGATCTATTAATTTGTGCAAAAAAAAAAAAATTTCTTGACACAAGTATAATTTTTTTGAGTTCTTAGGTTTTGTGTCGGACAAACTTTATGGGACGGAGAGAGTAGTATATAGATATAAATATAGATATAGATAGATAGAAGTATAGGAAGTGTATGTTAAAAAGAATAAAAGTAGATATCTTTTGAGTAAAAAAAATCATTTTCCTTTTTTCTTCTCAAAACTGATTCTCATGGTATTAATTAATCAGCTAGTTTTATTATACGAGGCTTGGGCCTCTAACATGGCATCGCGCGTCACTACTCCGCTCGAAAATTCGAGTACTATACTTTTGTGATGAAGAAGTATCCGGTTAGCTAGTCATGTACAGTTGTGCTAAAGAACATTATTAGGATTAGGTTTTCTGTACCACTCAAAAAAAATTGTTAATGGAGTTTTTATCTTCAAATTAAACTAATTACTCAGGGGTGTTCCACTAACAAAAAACTGTTTTTTCCAAACACCGAGACAGGTCATTCTCTCACAACACATCACATAAAAACCCATGAAAACCCAATTTTTTCAAAAAACTGAGTTAGTGGAACACCCTCAACCTGGAAATAAAAAAATTAAGAATGACCTAGAAAAAACACATTTACACTTTTGCTAAGTTTATAAGACCAGTTTGGTATTTTGGACTGGACTATCCAGTCCAACCAAAAAAGGCCACATCAATGATTGATTCAAGCCATTAATATCTTAGAACTCATCGAGAATATCAATCACGTCGAAAACTAGATTGATCAGAGTGCGTTTGGTACGATGTTGAAACACATTTGTTTTGAGGTAAATGGGTTAAATGGGTGCTTATTTGGTGTTGCAATCTTTTCTATTTCAAGATAAATATATTTCGAAATCATAATATACAACATTCGATCAATCTGATTTTCCACAAGATTGATGTTGTTGACGAGTTCAACAACATGAACAATTCAGATCGTTGATGTTCGACAGACAAAACCACAAAAGGGCTGCACTGTACGGTCCAATTCAAAATACCAAACAGGAAGGGATCTCCTTCCCTTAAATGGACTTCTACTAAGGGTGAAATATGTACTTGCCCCTCAAACTATCAAAAATATTTTTACTTTCTCCTTAAACTATCAACTGAGCATGATTACCCCTTGAACTATCCAAACCTTATTTAAATCATCAATTTCCCATTTTCCATCCAATTTTTGGGATGGAAAAGTGATGTCTAAGGGTAAAACAATTTTTTTTGGCGCGAAAAAGAGGGTATTCTAGAGATTTACTCACAAAACTTACCGACCCGAAAACATTTCCTTCTCAAAATGGAAAATGAATTGGACTTGTCGAGAAAGAGGATCAAAATTGGGGTTTCCTTCTGAAAATCCTAACAGTAAAATTGTTCAGAGTGGGCTCCCTAAAAATAACTCCTAAATTGTACACATAAGCCTAATTGGGGTTCATTTTTCACTCATAGAACTTGTAAAATTTAGAGAGCATATATGCACTCAAGCAAGAGCATTCTCTATTTTGTGGGAAAAAAAATTCAAAAAGGGGGTCCCATAAATTGATAAGTTGTAAGTTCCTTATTTGTGATTGGCTAATTCCGTGACGTTTCCATGTAATTGAAATCCTATGCATATGGTAGTTAGTTGATTGATTGGTGTGAAGTCAAAGATCAGAAAGCATTATGGGAAGATTGAGAAAATGTGAAGATTTTACTCGGAAAGAATTATAGACTTATTGTGTTTGGGAAAAGCAAGAATCTTGGGGGAAAGGAAATTAAGAATAAGGAAACAATGTAATTGGAGATGATCATTTTGTTTAAGGAAACAAAATATTTGGAGATGTGTAATTCGCCCAATCAAGAAGCAACAGGTTCGCTCGAGCGAGTAGTTGAGCGTCAGCAATTGGATTGGTTCTGCTCGAGTGAGTTAGTCGAGCAACAATGGCGTTTTATTTCCTTTGCCTATAAATACAACCTCATTAGGGTTCGAAAAATTAACCCTTGTAGCCACAACGTGAATAGAGAGAGAAAAGTTCGTGAGAGCAAGAAAAACACTTGTGGATTATTTCCTTGAGAGATTGGATGAAGTATTGGATCTATACACTCGCATAATCTCTCTCAAGTTGGTTTGTTCATCATCTACATCACTTGGAGTTCTTTGATGGAGTTCAAAGGCGTTTGGAGATTGGTCTAAAGGAGAGTCCTGCGTAGATCAAGGATTTGAGGAGTCGAATCCGAAGGAGCATCTATTAGAGCGGTTCATGAGGAGTCTGCAAAGAAGTTCTTAGCCAATAATGAAGGAGTTCATAGCGTGGTTGTAAGAAACTTTGTTTCCGCGTTTTGCGTATAGTGCTCTCTTCTCTCCCGTGGTTTTTTCCCCGCCTTGGGGTTTTTCCACGTATATCTGTGTGTTATGCTTGCTGTTTATTTCTTGCGTTTATTATCTTGCATAATCACATAGATTAGGGTTTAATTAAATTAATCGATTTAATTAATTTATTCACCGTAATAGTAAATCAAAAGGCGATCCGATTTGGGTCTTACAAGTGGTATCGGAAGCGGGTTGCTCTTATTGATTTTGTGAATTTTTTTTTCGAGCGGGTCCTTAGTGCTTTTGATTTTGTTATGGAGATGAATAATTCACTCCTCGTCCACCCATGCTTAATGGTGATAATTTTGACTATTGGAAAGCTAGGATGAGAGCTTTCTTAAAAGCTATTGATGGTGAAGTTTGGAATACTTGTCTCACGGGTTACACTGTACCCATGGTAACGGTGGAGGAGAAACAAGTCCCTAAATCTCTATCTTCATATACTCTCCCCGAAAGAACTGCCGTTCGCTAATGATAGAGCAATTAATGCTATATTTGTCTTGCTGTTGATCTTAATGAATTTTCTGTATTTGTAATTGTGAAATTGCTAAAGAGGCTTGGGATATTTTGGTTACTACTCATGAGGGTACCGATTGATCATTAAGCAATCAAAACTTCAAAGGGTAGTGATGATTTTGAGTTAATTAGGATGGAGGAAGATGAATGCTTTAATGAGTTTTATGCTAGGCTTAACACCATTGTTAACACGAGTTTTACCCTAGGTGAGCCTATGTCTGATTTTAAAGTTGTTAAAAGATTTTAAGATCCTTGCATAAACGTTTCGAACTAAAGTCACCATGCTTGAGGTAAGAAAAAGCTTCCTAACATGTCATTTGAAGAAATTGTCGGACTACTTCAAACTTATGAAGCAGACATATTGCAAAGTATGACTTAGTGAAACAAAAACTAAAACTTTAGTTAATCCAATTGCTTTTAAAAGTAATCACGCTTATGATTCATATTCTGATGACAAGATTGTTGAGTATGATACTGAAGCTATGGCTCTTTTACAAAAAAATTCAAAAAGGCTTTTAAAAGGAAGTTTTACAAAAAGGTTTTGGTAAAGAGTCAAAAGATAGAGGTAGTGGAAAATATAAATCTGAATCATCTAAAGATAAAGAGAAAAAGACAGGAAAAGGTCAATTTTTGGGTCCTCGATGTTATGAATGTCAAGGCTATGGTCATATTGCTTTAGATTGTGGAAACAAAAAGAACAAAAAGGTCTTGAATGTTAAGACTTGGGATGATGATAGTGACTCAAATAGTTTGGATAATCCCAAAGAGGATAGTAGTATCGATGATGGGAATGTAGTTGCTTTTGTTGCCTCTCTTGAGTCTAGATTTTCTAACTC
Source organism: Vaccinium myrtillus (assembly GCA_016920895.1). Classification (NCBI taxonomy): domain Eukaryota; kingdom Viridiplantae; phylum Streptophyta; class Magnoliopsida; order Ericales; family Ericaceae; genus Vaccinium; species Vaccinium myrtillus. Next base: position 19,396,645 of record CM029273.1, on the reverse strand, counting down.
TGAAGATGATAGTGAGGAAGAGGAGGCGGATGAGAACTTTGATATTGAGACTTTGAAAGATAACTATAACAAGCTTTATTTAGAGAGTCTAAAAATCTCTCGCGCTAATGTTAAGCTTGCCAGTAAAGTTAAGTTTAGTGAGGAAAGTGTTGCAATATCACACAAGAATTGGGGAAGGTACAAATCAAGGTAAGTGAGTTGGAAGTTTCTTTGAAATCTAGTAATGATAAATGTGATGTCTTGAAAAAGAAAACTTTAGATGTTCAAGAGAAAGAAAACAATCTTGTTGAAGTAAACAAATCTTTAGAAGTTCGAATCAACAAGTTGAATTATGAACTTAAAGAGGCTAACATTACTATTAAGCGTTGGAATGCAGGTTCAAAATCATTGGATGATATTCTCGAAGCTCAGAGAATGGTTGGAGATAGAGCTCGTCTTGGCTTTACGAATCCTTCTACTGCAAGTGATGGAAACAAACATAATGGTAAAGCTCATGAGGTAAAGATTAATGTTTTTTCATTACAAAAACCTATTTGTACTACATCCAGTAATGATAAGAAAGGCCAGTCCACAAATGGAGGTAATTTTAAACATGTTTGTCATTTTTGTGGAGTCCATGGGCACATTAGACCTAATTGTTTTCAACTTCATGGTTATCCTTATGCTTCTTTGAAAAACAAATATGGAAATCATAGGCTAAATTGGTCAGGTATAAATCGAAAGCCAAGTTTTAGGAAGCCTATGCAAGAGTATCATATGAGTGTGGGGCATAAGAAAGTTGAAAGGCCTGCAATGTTAAAAACCAAGTCTATTTGGGTTAGGAAAAGTGATCTTAGAAATC
>CM029273.1:19365980-19394804 GCA_016920895.1 Vaccinium myrtillus | reverse complement strand
TTTCTAAGATCACTTTTCCTAACCCAAGTAGACTTGGTTTTTAACATTGCAGACCTTTCAACTTTCTTATGCCCCACACTCATATGATACTCTTGCATAGGCTTCCTAAAACTTGGCTTTCGATTTATCCCTGACCAATTTAGCCTATGATTTCCATATTTGTTTTTCAAAGAAGCATAAGGATAACCATGAAGTTGAAAACAATTAGGTCTAATGTGCCCATGGACTCCACAAAAATGACAAACAGGTTTAAAATTACCTCCATTTGTGGACTGGCCTTTCTTATCATTACTGGATGTAGTACAAATAGGTTTTTGTAATGAAAAAACAATAATCTTTACCTCATGAGCTTTACCATTATGTTTGTTTCAATCACTTGCAGTAGAAGGATTCGTAAAGCCAAAACCAGCTCTATCTCCAACCATTCTCTGAGCTTCGAGAATATCATCCAATGATTTTGAACCTGCATTCCAATGCTTAATAGTAATGTTAGCCTCTTTAAGTTCAGAATTCAACTTGTTGATTCGAACTTCTAAAGATTTGTTTACTTCAACAAGATTGTTTTCTTTCTCTTGAACATCTAAAGTTTTCTTTTTCAAGACATCACATTTATCATTACTAGATTTCAAAGAAACTTCCAACTCACTTACCTTGATTTGTACCTTCCCCAATTCTTGTGTGATATTGCAACACTTTCCTCACTAAACTTAACTTTACCGGCAAGCTTAACATTAGCGCGAGAGATTTTTAGACTCTCTAAATAAAGCTTGTTATAGTTATCTTTCAAAGTCTCAATATCAAAGTTCTCATCCGCCTCCTCTTTCTCGCTATCATCTTCAGAGTTAGAAAATCCAGACTCAAGAGAACAAAAGCAACTACATTCCCATCATCGCTACTACTATCCTCTTTGGGATTATCCGAACTATTTGAGTCACTATCATCATCCCAAGTCTTAACATTCAAGACCTTTTTGTTCTTTTTGTTTCCACAATCTAAAGCAATATGACCATAGCCTTGACATTCATAACATCGAGGACCCAAAAATTGACCTTTTCCTGTCTTTTTCTCTTTATCTTTGGACGATTCAGATTTATATTTTCCACTACCTCTATCTTTTGACTCTTTACCAGAAAATCTTTTTGTAAAACTTCCATTTTTAAAAGCCTTTTGAATTTTTTTTGTAAAAAGAGCCATAGCTTCAGTATCATACTCAACAATCTTGTCATCAGAATATGAATCATAAACGTGATTACTTTTAAAAGCAATTGGATTAACTAAAGTTTTAGTTTTTTGTTTCACTAAGTCATACTGCAATATGTCTGCTTCATAAGTTTGAAGTAGTCCGACAATTTCTTCAACAAACATGTTAGGAAGCTTTTTCTTACCCTGAAGCATGGTGACTTTAGTTCGAAAACGTTTAGGCAAGGATCTTAAAATCTTTTTAACAACTTTAAAATCAGACATAGGCTCACCTAGGGTAAAACTCGTGTTAACAATGGTGTTAAGCCTAGCATAAAACTCATTAAAGCATTCATCTTCCTCCATCCTAATTAACTCAAAATCTGTCACTACCCTTTGAAGTTTTGATTGCTTAACAGTGTTAGTACCCTCATGAGTAGTAACCAAAATATCCCAAGCCTCTTTAGCAATTTCACAATTACAAATACAGGAAAATTCATTAAGATCAACAGCATCAAATATAACATTAATTGCTCTATCATTAGCAGAACGAGCAGTTCTTTCGGGGACAGTATATGAAGATAGAGATTTAGGGACTTGTTTCTCCTCCACCGTTACCATGGGTACAGTGTAACCCGTGAGACAAGTATTCCAAACTTCACCATCAATAGCTTTTAAGAAAGCTCTCATCCTAGCTTTCCAATAGTCAAAATTATCACCATTAAGCATGGGTGGACGAGGAGTGGAATTATTCATCTCCATAACAGTAAATCAAAAAGCACTAAGGACCCGCTCGTGAAAAAAAATTCACAAAATCAATAAGAGCGACCCGCTCTGATACCACTTGTAAGACCCGAAATCGGATCGCCTTTTGATTTACTATTACGGTGAATAAATTAATTAAATCGATTAATTTAATTAAACCCTAATCTATGTGATTATGCAAGATAATAAACGCAAGAAATAAAAGGCAAGCATAACATATAGATATACGTGGAAGAACCCCAAGGCGGGGAAAAAATCACGGGAGAGAAGAGAGCACTATACGCAAAACGCGGAAACAAAGTTTCTTACAACCACGCTATGAACTCCTTCATTATTGGCTAAGAACTTCTTTGCTGACTCCTCATGAACCGCTCTAATAGATGCTCCTTCGGATTCGACTCCTCAAATCCTTGATCTACGCAGGACTCTCCTTTAGACCAATCTCCAAACGCCTTTGAACTCCATCAAAGAACTCCAAGTGATGTAGATGATGAACAAACCAACTTGAGAGAGATTATGCGAGTGTATAGATCCAATACTTCATCCAATCTCTCAAGGAAATAATCCACAAGTGTTTTTTCTTGCTCTCACGAACTTTTCTCTCTCTATTCACGTTGTGGCTGCAAGGGTTAATTTTTCGAACCCTAATGAGGTTGTATTTATAGACAAAGGAAATAAAACGCCACTGTTGCTTGACTAACTTGCTCGAGCAGAACCAATCCAATTGCTGACGCTCAACTACTCGCTCGAGCGAACCTGTTGCTTCTTGATTGGGCGAATTACACATCTCCAAATATTTTGTTTCCTTAAACAAAATGATCATCTCCAATTACATTGTTTCCTTATTCTTAATTTCCTTTCCCCCAAGATTCTTGCTTTTCCCAAACACAATAAGTCCATAATTCTTTCCGAGTAAAATCTTCACATCTTCTTAATCTTCTCAATCTTCCCATAATGCTTTCTGATCTTTGACTTCACACCAATCAATCAACTAACTACCATACGCATAGGATTTCAATTCCATGGAAACGTCACGGAATTAGCCAATCACAAATAAGGAACTTACAACTTATCAATTTATGGGCCGGGACCCCCTTTTTGAAATTTTTTTCCCACAAAATAGAGAATGCTCTTGCTAGCCCATTGAGTGCATATATGCTCTCTAAATTTTACAAGTTCTATGAGTGAAAAATGAACCCCAATTAGGCTTATGTGTACAATTTAGGAGTTATTTTTAGGGAGCCCACTCTGAACAATTTTACTGTTAGGATTTTCAGAATGAACCCCCAATTTTGATCCTCTTTCTCGACAAGTCCAATTCATTTTCCATTTTGAGAAGGAAATGTTTTCGGGTCGGTAAGTTTTGTGAGTAAATCTCTAGAATACACTCTTTTTCGCGCCAAAAAAGTTGTTTTACCCTTAGACATCACTTTTCCATCCCAAAAATTGGGTGGAAAATGGGAATTGGATGATTTAAATAAGGTTTGGATAGTTCAAGGGGTAAGCATGCTCAGTTGATAGTTTAAGGAGAAAGTAAAAATATTTTTGATAGTTTGAGGGGCAAGTACATATTTCACCCTTAGTAGAAGTCCATTTAAGGGAAGGAGATCCCTTCCTGTTTGGTATTTTGAATTGGACCGTACAGTGCAGCCCTTTTGTGGTTTTGTCTGTCGAACATCAACGATCTGAATTGTTCATGTTGTTGAACTCGTCAACAACATCAATCTTGTGGAAAATCAGATTGATCGAATGTTGTATATTATGATTTCGAAATATATTTATCTTGAAATAGAAAAGATTGCAACACCAAATAAGCACCCATTTAACCCATTTACCTCAAGACAAATGTGTTTCAACATCGTACCAAATGCACTCTAATCAATCTAGTTTTCGACGTGATTGATATTCTCGATGAGTTCTAAAATATTAATGGCTTGAATCATTGATGTGGCCTTTTTTGGTTGGACTATCCAGTCCAGTCCAAAATACCAAACTGGTCTTATAAACTTAGCAAAAGTGTAAATGTGTTTTTTCTAGGTCATTCTTAATTTTGTTTTATTTCCAGGTTGAGGGTGTTCCACTAACTCAGTTTTTTGAAAAAATTGGTTTTTCACGGGTTTTTATGTGATGTCTTGTGAGAGAATGACCTGTCTCGGTGTTTGGAAAAAACAGTTTTTTGATAGTGGAACACCCCTGAGTAATTAGTTTAATTTGAAGATAAAAACTCCACTAACACTACTACAAAAAACCATAAACATCAGGCTTTTTAGGTGTGATGTTTCACTTTCAATCACGCCCATGAAAGTGTGATGGCTCCGGGTGTGATTGTAAATCGGCATTTTCTATCACGCTTATAAAGTGTGATGGAAAGAGAAGATCAATCACACCAAAAAAGTGTGATGGTTTCTATTAAAAACCGAGATGAAAACTAATTCCACACGATCTTTTCTCGTTTTCTATCTCACTTTCATGTTAAAGCGTGATGTTTTATGGTTTTAGATCTCGGTTTTCTATCTTTACCATCACACACAAAAAGCGTGATGAAAAGACGCACCGTTTTATAAAAAAAAAAATTGAATTTGGGAAATTCTGATGCCATTAAATTAAGCCGTTCACTTGAAATCCTTTTCCAATGCCACCAAACACATGCAAGACCATAACAAATAATCTAACCAACAAAGGAACCCAACCACAAAGAAACTAGCCAAATAACAAGAAGAATTTGGGAAATTCTGATACCATACTCCAGAAAACGCTGATACCATATATTTGAACTAAAAAGAAACTGATTACAAGAAAATCACTAGTCTCCTGATTACAAGCAAATCACAAGTTTCCTGATTTTCAGCCTTGATGGTCACCCTGGGAATGAGGGTAAGGGCAGCTTGATCTTGTGTTTTCACCATTTTTTTGCCACCAAAAGCAAATCACTAGTAACCTAATTATGTCACGGAACAAACACAAAGCTAAAAAATAGATTCATCGTAAAAGGTTAAGTAATATCTGTGTCTAGTTGTAAGAGAACAGAGCAAAGCTAAAAAAAGAGATTTGTTGTTCTTGCATATGTAGCAACATGCTACGTCACATACGAGATACAAGATTATGACCAATCTTCTAGGCCTATGTTTGAAACAACACACAATTAAGAGCAGCAATTGATAACACACAGGTTTCATCGCCCAACTTCCATTCTTTGCCCATCTTCTATGCCTATTTTTGTAAAGGGAATGAGAACATACATGGATTATGGAAAGCACAACAGAAGGTCATAACCTTGGCCACTGCAATACAGACTCCATTTCTGGTTGACTAATCAATTAAGTTAAACCTCTATCTACTCTAACACTGGCTGTGAAAAATACTCTTGTTGCTAAAGAAGAAAATTAAGCTTCTGCAATTGCAATTTCTATAATAAAAAAAACGAACAATGCACTTCATAAACAGTTTTTGATGGTTCAATTTAACTTTCAACATGAACGTAGGTTAATGGAACCAATTATAGCCGTCAACAACAGATGAATGCAGCAGTGCAAGACTGCATGCAACCATGTTAGAAATAGTCGAGGCAGCGGAGTATCTTAAAAGAGTCCTACCTCAGGAGCAACGTAATTTGGTGTCCCGCAAGTTGTGTGAAGTAGTTCAACTACCTGCAAAAGGATTTAGGAAAAGGCAAATAGAGCATACCCAATTGTACATTGTTAAAGGAACACAACTTGTATTCAACAACATAAAGATATCGTCCAACTTACTTGTTGCTGCAATGCGTTGAGTCCAAAATCAGAAACCTTCAAGTTTCCATGAGAATCGAGAAGAAGAGTTTCAGTCTGTAAATTAAAAGGGAACAAAAAGAATTTAGATGAAAACCAATACTATACCAGTAAAAATTGCACCGTCAAATCATTATACTGCACCTTCAAATCTCTGTGGTAAACACCCTTGCTGTGACAATGAGCTACTGCATCTATAAGTTGTTGAAACCGTGTAATCAATGTTCATGTAATTACTCAATTGCACGACCAAAACATCTGACACAGTTCACGGTCAAATAATTTATGTATTACAGTCTCAAAGATGAGATATATTTCAGTTGTAACTTGTAAGAGTTGAAAAAGAAAATATGATTGCACATTCAACATTATAGCGCAGAAAAGAGTAGCAAAAAACAGCATTCCACTCTTCAAATCCCATTTAATCATAGCTCCCAAAGGCAATATCTCACTATAAACACGCAAAAAGTGATTGAAAGCATGAGATGGTTAGTTTCTCTATGAGCTGCTACATCAGCAATTTCCCATACACCACCAGCAGTATACACATAATACAAACGGAGGAAACCAAAATCAAGAACAACCAATCCAACAATTGCAATACAGAAACCCCAAGTCTACAAAACTATAATCATTCACTTGTGATATTTGCCTCAGGAAAGTCCTAAACCAAGTCTATTTTGCCAAATCAATTGCAGGCCCATACCAAGTTCACCTTAAATAGCAAACCATTTTTCTTCCAAAGAAAATCAATTGTAATTTTACGGCTATATCTATGTATATATTTCTAAAATTTCCTAAATAAACATGCAAAACCAAGAAAAGGACCTGCAAATCTCTAAAGTGTTCATAATCTACACCTCTTAGCAACATATAGATTACACATCACAAATTTAATCAGAGAAATCTTCTCTTTGAAAACAGAAGCACATTTACTTACAATTTCCAAACTCAAACGATATATAAAACAGGAAAAACCAAGAAAAAAAACTTCAAATCCCTAAAATTCCTAAAATACACACAGCCTCTACAGCAACATACAGATTACATACCACAAATTCAACAAATGAAGAGAAACCAACAGAACTTTTATAATAAAATCGACAAATCTGAAAAGAGGAAGATTTGGTAACAACAATGAAAGTCAGAATAGTTCCACACTTAGAAGCTACTCTAAATCTTACCCTCGTAAAATGAAATATGAGGAATTGAAACCCTAACCCCATGCAATCTTGATCTCCCTAATGTTCACGATTGGCTTTCGAACATTGCTTGGTATTGAAACCCTAGCCCCACTGCTTGATCGTTATCTCAAATTTCTAAGATTCAAGAATTCATAGATTAGAAAACGGGACTTTCTGATTACACAATATGGATACGTATATGTACATATAGTTTATAGAGACGAGATCTAGCTAGAGGGAGAGAACGAACCTGATGGAGGAGAGGGAATTTTTCGGCCCCAATCGTTAGAACAGGAGTGAGACGAAGAGAGACGATAGGGTTTCTACCATTAACTGGACGTATGGAGCGTGAGAAGCAAAGGGCGTGGAGTCATGGGTTATAAAAAGCCCACTTCCTTTTTCAATCACAGTACTTTTACATCACGGTTTTTTAACAAGCGTGATAAAATATAAACTTTCATCTCAATTTTTAATAGAAGTGAGATTGAAAATTTTCCCTCACTTTCTTTATCACGCTTTTGTAAAAAACGTGATCTTTTCAAACTTCTTAGTGTGATCTTTATGCATTATGTAGTAGTGTAACAATTTTTTTTGAGTGGTACAGAAAACCTAATCCTAATAATGTTCTTTAGCACAACTGTACATGACTAGCTAACCGGATACTTCTTCATCACAAAAGTATAGTACTCGAATTTTCGAGCGGAGTAGTGACGCGCGATGCCATGTTAGAGGCCCAAGCCTCGTATAATAAAACTAGCTGATTAATTAATACCATGAGAATCAGTTTTGAGAAGAAAAAAGGAAAATGATTTTTTTTACTCAAAAGATATCTACTTTTATTCTTTTTAACATACACTTCCTATACTTCTATCTATCTATATCTATATCTATTCTATATCTATATCTATCTATATACTACTCTCTCCGTCCCATAAAGTTTATCCGACACGAAATCTAAGGACTCAAAAAAATTATACTTGTGTCAAGAAATTTTTTTTTTTAATGCCCAAATTAATAGATCAATGTTTTGTTCTATTATTTTGTGAAAAAAATTAACATTTTTTTTGACAAAGAACTAATTTTTTATTTTAGTCTTTGGCAGGGACGGATCTAGGAATTCTCCACAGCGGGGGCACCAATGCTAAAGTCAAGAGCAAGTAAACTAAATGATACTCCAAAATTTAGGAAACTGATTTTTGGACTCCATTTTTCTATGCAGACACTCCAAAATTTAACAGTCCTCAAAAAGTCACCGACGATGTCTTCAACAGTTCGATTTTTGAGGAAATCGATCCCCATTACTGGTAAATTGATTCGTAACAGTTGTCAATATGAAAAAAATCGTACCAGTTTGATTCTTGAGGAAATCTCTCCCTCTCACACACATTTTTGCTCGTTCCTGACCAAGATGAGATTTCCGAAACAAGGTTCAAAACTGTAAATGGGCTCCCCCCGTGAGCAGCATGGTAATGACCTCCCGGGCCACGCCAATACCACGATCAAGCCTCTAAATGGCCTCCCCTCGGACCCTGCCAAGTTAGCCGAGGGCGGACTCATCGTCCGGGTCGGATCATCTTCAAAGGGCCGACGTCTATCTTCGCCGTCTTCCAATATCTTGGGGAATCATAATCGATTCCTTCATCATCATCTCTCATTCGAGACTCGAATGGTATCAATTGTGTCACCATTGGGTCGCCTCTTGATCGAGGCACCCCTGTCTGTCACTCGAAAATCTGGCTAAATATAGAAAAGTATCTTTTTTCGGAAAGTTTCGATTTGGCCGATAAAAAGTCCCGGTATTTGTTCATTTGATTTTTCTAAGCATAATGGTATAATCGGATGATCTTTTCAAGTATGGGAAGGTTGTCTTTTGCAACTTTTCTTCGGAGAAAAACGCGTCGTTTTTCGCCTTTGTACTAAAAATGGGGGGATGAGATTTTGATAAGATTGGAATATCAAAATTCTGGAAATGCCATTGTTTCCGAAAGGGGGGTACTTCCTTATTTTCATAAATAAATTAAAGTAAAAAATTTTCTTTACTTAACTTTGGTTTATGAAAATAAGTGTTCCGAAAGGGGGTACTTCCTTATTTGTAAAAAAAAAAAAAAAATCCTGAAATTGAGGGGGGCACGTGACCCCCATGCCCCTGTGTGTGTCCGTCCCTGGTCTTTGGACTATGTGCCAGACAAACTTCGTGGGGGCGGAAGGAGTATGTGTACTATAAAAGAGGGAGTGAGCCTTTACTATTTCGTCCTCTCACATTTTCGTCCTATGTGAAAAGTCGATTTTGTCCTAATTATTTTCTTATGTTCAAGTTTTTAATTTGCACAAGGAGTAAAGGTTGGAAATTTGAAATGACAAGTCGTAGACCTTTTTTGCCACGAGTGAAAGAACTTCAACACCTGTCCATGAACAAAACGACAAGCTGACTTCATGAACGCCCAGAACCCACGAGTACACAACTGACACTATGAAAGAAAGTAATTCTTTTTTTTTTTTTTGGGTTGAACTGCCACTATCATTGTACACAACATCGTTGTATTTTTTTTTTTTACTTTTTGCGTTTATTACTTATCAAAATCAAAATTGCTATGGGTACAACAATTGTACAACACGTGTGTGAGACCTATTTTGAGGTCCCTCCCCATACAAATATTCTGAGCCTATCAATTTGTTCAATTTTTTTTGAAGTCCCTGTAAAAAATCAATTTTTTTGGATATCAGTAAGTGTTTGATCCATATTTTTTTTTTTTGGTCTGTACGATTAGAGACCAAAAAAGAACATATGGATTAAGCATTTACCGATATCCGGAAAAGCAAATTTTTTGCAAGGGCCTTTCAAATATTCTTAAACAAATTGAACGGCTCAGATCATTTGTGTCAGACCTCGAAATGGTCCCACACAAATGCTGTATAAGTATTGTACGCAAAAGTGTTGTACCCATAGCAGAGTTGTTCTACATTTTTTCCCTTTTGGGATTATGAGAAAAGTCAAAAAGCTCATACACCCTACTTCTGGCTTCTATTCTTGAAACTTGAAAATAAAAAACGCCTGATAGGAGAATGAATTATGGAGGTTGGATGTCAAACAATAAAAAAAGAATAATGAAGAAATCAAAAAGCAAAAATGAGTCTTAAAAACATCACCTATATATATATATACACACACAAATTATCCAATCAAGGATCCCGGATGGGAGGTTTTTTAGTGTTTTGATGCTTTTAAAAATTGTTTTTGGGAAATCCGAGCCGTCCAATGTGTTCAAAAGGTGTTTTCCAAGATTCACGAAGGAAATCTTCAAAAAACAAAATACCGGGAAGGGCTTGATCCAAGCCTTTTTTCGCAAAAACTGTACATTTACAGTTTTGCGGAAAAATGCTTGGATCAAGCCCTTCCCGGTATTTTTTTTTGAAGATTTCCCGCGTTGACCTTGGAAAACACCTTTTGAACACATTGGACGGTTCGGATCATCAAAAAAATATCGGGAAGGGGGAGTCCCGAATCCGGGACTCCCGGATTAGATAGTGACTATATATATATATATATATAGGAAGATGTTCTATTGAGGACTCCCTCAAAAATCTCCTCCGTGAGGACCACCCCTTTTTTGATTTTCCGGACCAAATTTCGACGATCCGAACCGCTCAATGTGTTTAAAACATGTTTTCCATGGCCACCGCGAGTAATCACAAAAAAATACCCGAAAGGGCTTCATCCGAGCGATTTTTCATAATAACCGTACATATTTAATTTATCGAAAAATGCTCGAATGAAGCCCTTCCGAGTAGTTTTTTTGGACGAATCCTCGCGATGACCCCTTAAAATCATGTTTTAAACACATTGAGCAGTTCGGATCGTCGAGATTCGACCCCGATCCATGAGGTCCGCAAATTACGAGTTTGGGGGAGTCCTTAGTAGAACGGGATCCATATATATATATATGTGTGTGTATATATATTTGTAAGAGTACATATATTTGTGTTTGTTACCGGTATTGGCCCTAGGCTAAAGGCCAAGATGCAATCATTTTAAGTCCATCAAAAATTCAAATTTATGGGCCCATTCTATTTTGACACTAGATGTAGAAGTCCAAAGAAAAGTGATACGTAATGAGATACATACGATGAATATTTTGGAGAAAATAAAGGCAAAAATGAGTCTCTCAAACATCACAAATATTTGTAAGTGTATAGATATTTGTGTTTGCGACCGGTGTCGGCCCTAGGCTAAAGGCTAAGATGCAATCATTTCAGGCCCCTCAAAAATTCAAATTTTATGGGTCCATTATGTTTTGATACCTAATGTAAAAGTCCAAAGAAAAGTTATATGTAATGAAATACATATGATGAATATTTTGGGTTTTTCTATTTTTAAACACAAGTTAAATTCTACTGAATGTTTGAAAATACATGAAGTACTTTGAAACAAGAAGAGGCTTCCCAAAAAAATTATTATCGATACTTTTAGTCATAAAATTACAAAAAGAGTGATAGTATTTGAGTGAAGCTTTTGCAAGTCGTTTATGAGTTGTTTTCTTTAGTGTAAATTATTCCTGACATAAAAAACTTAAAGAGTTGTTCTTCAAATTTTTGTCATCGTATAATTATATTCCAAAAAATCATATAAACACACCAAGTGGAGGGTAGGTTTTTTTTTTTTTTTTTTTTAACATCTTCGTTATGTAGCTTCAAAAGTTCCTCACATGAAATGTTTTAAATGTACTGGTAGAAACTAATGGAGTATATGCAAAACAATGATTATCTATTTGTCTGTTACGTTAGGAGTGTTCTATCTATTTATTTATTTTTTGAAGTGGAGTTTTAATTCGCTATTTTGAATGTGGAATTTATGTTCGTTTTTGAGAATTTTAATTAGACATCCTATAACAATATTATCATTATGATTCCATCCTACCGAGTTTGAATACTTATGATTTCATCCTGAAACTAGATAATTGGATCATTATGCCCTTATGAATTTGGCCCGCGCATGCGGCTCCCTTAAATTTTTTAACCATGTTTACTATGTGAAATCATGGTAAAATAATAAACCATATTCACTGTATAAATAACTATCTTTTAAAGGACATGTGAACATGGTTGATTAAATTACCATTTTCTCACTAAAGTGGCAAAACAATAAACCATATTCACTACTCCATTATTTAACTTCCCTTTATGAATTTGGCACGCGCATGCGGCTCCCTAAATAATTTTAACCATGATTTTTCTTTATGTTTTCATCCTAAATTGTTTATGTTTTCATCCTAGAATCCATTCTAAATTCTTTATGCTTTCATCCTAAAATCCATCTTAAAATTCGTCCTAAATTCTTTATGTTTTCATCCAAAATTTTTTTGCCTATAGGGTAACGCCAGTAACTCTTTCAATTGGGTTTGGAAAAATGCTGCTCCTTTTAGAGTTCAATGTTTTATTTGGATGGTCAGTCTTGGAAAGCTAAAAACTGGGGATTTTCTGATAAACATTGGTATCCTGCAACAACCTAACCTAGCACTCTGCAAGTTTTGTGGTGACACCATTGAAACCATTGATCACTCTCTTCTTCTTTGTCCCCTTGCATGGAATGTTTGGTGTAATCTGCTACAATGGTGGGGCATTACCTGGGTAACCCCCTGCTCTGTGAATTCTTTAGTTTTGTGGTGGAATATTCTTAAAGTTAAAAGCAAAGAACAGATGGATCTGGAGATGCATTCCATTTGCAACCTTATGGTCTTTATGGAAAATGAGGAATGAGCACTTGTTTCAAGATAAGGCACTTAATTGGGAAGAAGTTGTGGATGTAATTAAACTGAGAGTTGCTTTCTGGGCAAAAGCTAAAGGGGACTTTGAGGGTTACACCATTAATGATTTCACTCATAGACTTAAAAGTATTATGGAAGCAGGAGATTAACATTTGGGGTTTGTCTCTGGGGAGTTTTGGTTGTTTTCTGTCTGGATTTTTTTTTTTTGTTTTGGTGTTGTCTGTTTGTGTTTGGGTTGTGGGGCTAGGTTAGTGTCTGTCTGGAGTTGTAGTCTCTGTCTTGTGGTCTTGAGTTGTAGTCTCTGTTTGTGGGTTTGGGTTGTGTTTGGGCTGGCTTTTTGTGTTCCTTGGGTTGGGGTTTTTTTCTTTGTGTCTCCTCCTCTTGCTTTCTTTGCTTGTTTCGTGTTCTCTTGTGTCTCCCTCTTGGTGGTGTCTCCGGGGCGTTTTTGGGGTGTTTGGGTTCTTCTTGAGTCTCGTTTTTTTGCTCTTTGGATGTGTCTTGTATTCTTCTTTTGCAGATAGTCGTGCTGTTTCCCATGAGTTGGATTTTGAATTCTTAGCTATATTACTCTGCCATTCTCTACAAATCTTGAAGCCGGTGACACCAGCCCCTGCAAGTATGCGGTTGCATTTTGAGCTGGTTCGGTAGTGGCGTGCAAGAGCGATTTCCCAGGCTTTTATCAGTCCAGATCTTTGTTGCACATGTTTGCCCTCGCAATACTTCTAACAGATGTTCATGGGGGCTTGCCATGGCGCTTATATCGGATTTTTCTTGCTGCTATAATGAAGATCTATTTCCTTATTCATAGTCTGCAATCTTCAGTGGAAGCCCTGCTGCCTTGTTATTGGCCTTCATTTGCTAAGCCTTTGGAAGATTCTATTTCTGAAGTATGATCTACCCTGCTCTATTATACTGTTCTGAAATCTTAGATGGTGCATCTTTCTCATTTTCTGGCCGAGATGCTTCTTATCATGTTGGTTAAGTGTTGTTCTGATTTCCATTGTATCTTGCTCATGTATTATTGATGTATAAGCTGAACTTCTTTGGTTGACCTCTGGTTAACCTTGTGATTTCTCCCTTTTGGTCCGAGATGGCATATGATTGTCGCTTGGAGGGGTGCCAACCTAGTTGGGATGTCTCCTGGCGTTGTGATGCCGCTCCCTCAGTTCCCTTTAATCTTTGTAATTTGTTTCCAAAGATTAATAAAATTGTTTTTTGCCGTTCAAAAAAAAAAATTTTTTTGGATGAAAACATAAAGAATGTTGGCATCCTAAAATCCGTCCTAAATTTTTTACCCTCTTATTTAAGATTTTTAGGATGAAAACATAAAGAATTTAGGATGGATTTTAGGATGCCAACATTCTTTATGTTTTCATCCCAAAAATCTTTCCTAAAATTCTTTGCCAATAGGGTAAAAGATTTTTGGGATGAAAACATAAAGAATGTTGGCATCCTAAAATCCATCCTAAATTCGTTATGTTTTCATCCTAAAATTCTTTGCCTATAGGGTAAAGATTTTTTGGATGAAAACATAAAGAATGTTGGCATCCTAAAATCCATCCTAAATTCCTTATGTTTTCATCCTAAAAATCTTTGCCTATAGGGTAAAGATTTTTGGGATGAAAACATAAAGAATGTTAAAAATTTTAAAGGAGCCGCTGCGCGGGTCAAATTCATAAAGGCAAGTTAAATAAAAGTGAATATGGTTTATTGTTTTTCCACTTTGGTGAAAAAATGGTAAATTAATCCACCACTACATAGTGAATATGGTTTATTGATTTACCACTTCGGTAATTTTACACAATAAACATAAACATTATAATTATGGATAAAGGGCATTTTGGGTATTATTTAAAAGACAGGATGTAATCATAAGTATTAAAACTCGGTAGAATGGAATCATAATGATATCATTGATACAGGATGTCTAATTAACTCTCCCTTGTTTTTTTGAACCAAGAAACATAGGATATCCATTAATACAAATGAACGATTACAAAGGCGATGACAGACAAAATATGAGGAGAACCCACATTTTGCCAGGTGGCCCCGATAACAAAGTCAGTACAATTCCTAATTGTTGAGTCTTAATTTTATTTTCAAGTCTTATTACTGCCTTTAATTTTTCACCATGCTTTTTTTTCTACCTCTTTCTGGCTTATGCTTTGATTTAGGATTATTGTATAAAGCTTCTTTGAAAGAATGTATTAACTAGGATTATGGAAATTTTGATTTTTCATGTCTGAAATTACTTTTTCTTTAAGAGGAGCTTAATTACTTTAATAGTACCAGTTGCAATTTTCGCGGGCCTTGTCCATGGGCCTCTCGCTAGTCAATATTTAATGCTTCAGCTTTACATACGGCCGAATAATATGGTCCTATGGTCCAGTCAGATCAATTAGCCACGTTGGGCTCACCCGCTGAGGTAGGCCGAACTTCCTCATTCGAGTCCGAACGGATGACCCAGATCCTAATATTCGGATCTGATCAACCTCGGGTGGATCGTCTTAACTATGATACATTTCTACCTTAACCCGGATGGTATTATCCCTGTAATTCATGGAAGGCAGCTCGTGCACGTGTATCTAACAAACTTGATCCTTACTTCGTCATGTTCGGATTTAATCAACCTTGGGTGCTCATGTTCGTGCTAGCTTGGAGTATAAGCCAGGAGAATTCCATAAAAGATATAAACGATCAACCCTAAAGGATACACCGCTCTCCACTTCCTTTATACTCTTTCTGTACTTTCCCTCCATAGCCTCTCTCTCACTTGCCTTCCCGGCTGTTTCCGGCCGGGTTAGGCGCAAACGGCGGGTGTTGCTTGTGTAGGACGGTCATAGTGTCCAACCAAGTCTTCATTACGTTCAGGAGGTCCACTCAAGCGAGGCGTTAGGACAACGGTCACTACACATACTCTAAATTAAGTATGTGATTGAGAGTACTACTAATAAAAACGTGTTTCTGAATGGCTAAATATATAATTGCTACAGTCCCGTAAAATCTTATCAAACCGTAAGTCAAGCGACTTGTGTGGATTGGCGTGAAGGGCCTTTGGCCAAATAGTTGCCTAGGTGGTGCCAGGGGCGGAGCCAGGATTTTTTTATTAGAGGGGACAAGAATTAAAACTATGCGCAATTCGCTTTTCCAATTTGCTAATCAGAATAAACAAGTAGATTAACAAGTACATAAAAAAAGTAGATATACATTGACAAACAAACGTAGCGTTCAAGATCCAAAGCAACAGCCAACAACAATTCCATGCTTTAGCCTTTAAGTATTTTTAAATCCATCAACTATGGAACTCACAACCATCAACCATTCAAGTTTGGATTTGCACTAACAAGAGATGGGGTTTCCAAAATCCCCTTTGTTTTATTCCTATTGTCGAAATCTGCTTCAAAATTCTCCAACAAGTGCGAATTTTGATTCTGAGCATTTGAGATTGAAAAAAAGAAGAAGAGAGAAATGGTTCAAACTTTTAGTTTTGTTTGCCTAGAGAGAGAGAGAGAGAGAGACGGTAAGTACCAATCCATGGTTAGAGCCTGGAGGATACCATGTTTCAAAAGAACGTTCGACTTTGCTAGAGCAGAGAGAGAAATCGTTCACTGGCAGGTGGGGATTTCTGAATAAGGAGGAGTCTATTTGCCATCTTTTTTTTTAGTTTGTACCAAATATGAGCTCTAGGCTAAGCCAAAAAAATAAAAATAAAGAGGGGTCAATTAGTAATCTTTTGATGGAGACTAGTACTATCCCTGCAGAAATTCGAGATTCAGAGGGGTCAGCTGACCCCACTTGTCCCTTGCTCCCTCCGCCAATGACTACCTCTACAAGCCAGCTAGCCAAGCAAACAATCTAGCTCTACTCATAATCGAACAAATACATTACATATCAATTTTCTTACAAGTTTTCCCCTAAAGTGTTCCTTTTTTTCATATACCATACCGCATTTTCCCAAAGTAACTTTTCTTTCACAAAATTCTTGACAACTAAAAAGAAGCTACTTTACCTCTCTCAAATTATCTTTTAAGTTAATACCACACATGCACTGCGTCTCTCACTACAAAACATCATCCATGCTATTATCACTTGCCAAGAACCCTTTTCTCTCTTCACCATTTTCAACATTTTCACTCCTCGACCCATTGTTACTAATCATCTTCAAGCCACTGCCTGTAAGCTTCTTAGCCCTCAAAGCCTCACCTTCCCAATCAGTACGCACCAAAACAACATATAGAACAGACACGGCGCAAGCGGCTTGAGCTGACAAGAGCCCAAACCACAGTCCACTGAAGCCGACCTTCAGCCAAAGCGCTAAGCCGACGGATACCGGAGTGCCCACAAAGTAAAAAGACATTAGGTTGATACGGGCACCCACAGCCGGTCTGGCAGTCCCACGCAGGATCCCACATCCAGTGGTTTGTGGACAGTTTCCGAGCTCACACAGCCCCATGATTGGCATGACTGCAGCAACTAGGGCTTTGACCAGCTCGTCGGTTGTGAATAGAGCACCCCACTTTTCTCTAAAGATCACCGTCCATATGACGTTGATGAAGCCGATCACCAAAGCGCAGCCCAATGCCACAGTTGCAGCAAGCTTGGCTTTGTACGGCTTCCCGGCTCCAAGCTCTTTGCCCACCCGTAAACATGAATAATTTGATCATTAGCAGAAATAAAAATCCTATTAAGTTTAAAAGGAAAAACATGTCAATTATGCATAAAAGTAAAAGATTGGCGATGCATATAACATCTCTGGCCAAAATAAAAACATGTTTCATCATAACATATGAAGGAAACAAAAAGGGAAAGAAAAAAAAAAAACAGCCTTGGGTTCACAAACTTAAGGGTCCCATATCTACATACAGGGACGGACACACACAGGGGCATGGGGGGTCACGTACCCCCCCTCAATTTTAGGATTTTTTTTTTTTATTTTTACAAATAAGGGAAAACAAATAAGGAAGTACCCATTTCGGAACACTTATTTTCATAAACCAAAGTTAAGTAAAGATTATAATTTTGAGTTTTCTTTACTTTAATCTATTTATGAAAATAAGGAAGTACCCCCCTTTCGGAAACAATGGCATTTCCAGAATTTTGATATTCCAATCTTATCAAAATCTCATCCCCCCACTTTTAGTACAAAGGCGAAAAACGACACGTTTTTCTCCGAAGAAAAGAGGCAAAAGACAACCTTCTTGTACTTGAAAAGATCATCCGATTATACCATTATGCTTAGAAAAATCCAAGGAACAAATACCGGGACTTTTTATCGGCCAAATTGAAACTTTCCGAAAAAAGATACTTTTCCATACTTAACCAGATTTTCGAGTTACAGACATGGGTGCCTCGATCAAGAGGCGACCCGATGGTGACACAAGCGATACCATTCGAGTCTCGGATGAGAGATGATGATGAAAGAATCGATTATGATTCCCCAAGATATTGGAAGACGACGAAGATAGACGTCGGCCCTTTGAAAGAGGGAGTCCCAAAATCAGCTTCCTAAATTTTGGAGTATCATTTAGTTTACTTGCTCTTGACTTTAGCATTGGTGCCCCCGCTGTGGAGAATTCCTAGATCCGTCCCTGTCTACATAGCCAATAGAAATCTGCCGTGCCAGCCATTTGAGCATTGTTCCAAGTCCAAAAATGTGATCCACACCGTTCACTTTACATAGCTCCGCACGTTAAACAAATAAAAGTCAAGTAGATCGGACACCTATCACTCGGCCATGATAAAATCACATTTTGGGGCTTCATTTTAGACATCGATTACAACCTTGAACAAATTTGATATTCCCACCGGGTTAACAAAATCCGCTCAACTTGTAATTGTAACGTGATGAGTTCAACGAAGCAAACACAGTTTGAGTCATGGTTTCAGGTTTGGAACATTAGCCCGCTTTGCCACAACTCCTTAATGATTTTCGGCTGGAAGTGTGATGCAATCAAGTAACAGAAATATAAAAAATGTTCATCTATTTATATACATTCATGCATATTTGATGGGTTCAACCTAAGTGCTTGCTCATACTAATTAATGGTCCCATACGAAAATTGAACTACTCATTTTCATTCTTTTTTTGGTAAAGACCATCCGGTGTCCGGTAACCACATTAGCCCCGACTAATCCGGACTCGAGCCGGGTAGGACCACAAAGGCGGCAAAGCTCTCCCAACCAAGTTTTAACACAGCTGCATTCCCAAGTCTTGAACCCGAGATCTTGGTTAAGCTAGCACAACCCCTTACCAGCTGAGTACATGTCATAAACTGACTCAATTGCATGCTTTTAGGCATAAATATCTTAAATCACTAGCAGTGACGGATCCAGGATTTCAATCTAAGAGGGCACTTATTTTTCATAATGTTTTTAAAAAATTACACAAAGAAACATCATAACTTTCAGAAATCAAAATCCCTAACTATGACACATTGTAACCAAAATCCAAAAACTCTAAGTACTAAATTAAAAATCTGAATTGTCAAGAAAATCTAATTGAAGCCTTAATCCTTTAAAACAACTATTTGCTCCAAAGTCCCAATTTAGACAAATAATCAACGCACATATCTACAATGACTAATCAAAGCCCAAATAAAAAAAAGAAAGACTATTGTATATACTAAATAGGTTCAACTTGTCATTTAAATTAGAACAAATGCGAGCTATTTTTATTGACTTTAAAGTTCATAGAAGGTCTAGTTAGATGAAAATAAATTATGTACATATATCAAGATATTTTTCTAAATCTTATTCACATCAAATTACCATCCAGAATAACCAAAACTAGCTGTAGTATCTTAACAAGTCTTATTTTTCCTTTTGTAAATATCACAAGTTGACCAGGGATTTTATATACTCAAATTTCATTGACTCGTAAATTTTTTCTCGTATTCTTAAAATATCATATCATCAAAGTAAGATTTTAACATTATATCGATTCTATCATGTTTCCATTCGCGTCCAAGTTGAGACACAGAGTCCCTAGCGTGCCTTCTACATAAAAATACTTTAGTTTATTGGATATGACATATGGAGTGCTCCATACTTGTCCTTGTCATGATAAACAGATAGGAGTACTAGTGCTTCATAGCAAAGTAAGGAAACAAGAAGTTCCTACAAACAAGCCTAGTCTACTTAAAAGGGAAAAAAATTAATCAAAATGTGAATTCAAAGCAAACAGACGGACAATAAAGGGTATCATGGTTGAACGTATGTACACGACTTTTGAGCATCTGTGGACCCATAGTAAGAAAACTAAAAGCACTATAATCATTGTGATCAGCTTCTGGTACCCTTTTTTTTTTTTTTTTTGTCATTCGTCATTCCTAATCTATGCGGGAGGGGAAATGAAACTCGATCCTGGGATGCAGCATCTAACAGCTCTATCGCATGAGCTAACCACCACTTGCCTGGTACCCTTTTCAAAATTCCCATTTTCTTAATTTAAAAATTCCAAGTTACATAAACGAACGGCAATTCTCAAATGTTTCATATTTCAGAATCAATTCTGCAAAACATATACATTTCATAGTAAATTAATTTGACAACAATCGTGGCTCAAAAGCATAAACTCAAGTTGTATGGTTAGGGGTAAATTTGGCCCAACCCAGCCCATGAAATCATCAGGCTCAGACTAGCGCGACCCAAGCCTGTCAAGTACACAGAAGTACCATGGCACCAAAAACTATTGCAAAACAATCCATATCAAAAAACAATAATATTGATATTAATTTTGGAAATTAACAATTTATGGATATGTTTTCTTTGAGATTGGAAGTTTTTTTTTTTTTTTGGATAAATCTAAGATTGGATGTTAGAATACGTTTTGACCAATAGTGCTCTTGAAAAATGGAAACGTTGAAATGGATATGTTTTCTTTCCCATTTCTTTTTTCTCAATGTACCCTTATCAAGTTCTTTTAATAAGTTCTTCTCTTTGCCGATCAAAAAAAAAGAAGGGATAACAACAGAAAAGTTGGTCATTTCAAATTTTAAAATTCAGAAGTGGAAATTGAAACCACAAATTTCTCTAGGGATAGGACAAGTCTCTATGCCAATTGAACTAAAATCTATCTTCATACTATCCTAAGGGGAATGGTCAAGCTGAAGCAAGAAGACACAACCATTCAATTAAAAAAGAAGAAGAGAGAATCCTAGGCCCGAGGGGCCCGAGGGGCCATGTTTGAGGAAGAGGGCCTTACACCCTGGGGCATTGGCGAATCCCGCCGACAGGAGCAAAGGAAGGTCTCTTTCACCTACGACTGACTGCCTTGTTACCAGACTATAAAGTGATCTTAGTGGTATTTGATGGTTGCTCCAAGCCATTAGAGCGCACTTGTTCTCTACCTATTCTGGAATTCCTAGTTCAAACGTAATTGGTTTTTTCCATACGTAAGGGAATTTTTTTTGTTATTTCCAAAAGGATAACAACAGCTTATAATTGCCCTAGCTAATATTTACATGAAATACCGATCCCCTGCATGTACCAAAAATGGTCTTCACACACTTGTTTATTTCTATCGATTATTCAGGCAAGCTAACGAGCATCTCAACTACAAGGATAGCCTTGTTTATTTTCTTGACTATAATATGAAATATTGGTAAAACCCCCAATATTTAGTTAGTATTTAATGGTGCAGGCCGTATGAAAATCACATAGTTAAACTTGTGGTGTAAAATCAATATTGCACAAGTACGGAACAAATTTATAAGTTTTAAAAATATAGTGATAAAAATTAGTACTAACTGGTAGATGATGCAGACCAATATTAGAAGTATTTTAGAAATATAGGAATTTTATTTTATTATTTCATATTAGTATTTTAATAGGTGTGTTTTATTTTAATTAAGATTTTACTTTTCCAGTTTGTTTTAATGTAGTAGGAATACTTATTTCTATATCTTGCTAGGATTATTCGAATTAGGAAATTAGAGATCTTAGAGTAATTTGTTTCCTAGTTTAATGTTTCCTTTTTTCTTTAATCCTTTATTAACCGGGATTCAGCTTCCTGTTTTGCTATTTCCTTTTTGGTCCTAGTTTCTAGTATAAAATAAGTTGAACGGTGACATTAAAATTTGGTTGTTTATGATTAATGAAAAACTGAATATTTACTTAATTATTGTTTGTTCATAGAAGGAGTACCTCTTGTTCAAACTTGTTCAAGTTTATTCTTGCAAATAATTTCGTAAAAGGAGGCTTCTCCTTGCATCAGTTGATATCAGAGCGCAAGTTCCAATCCTGACTATGACCGGAGGACGTGTTGGAGGTCGAGGTGGACGAGGCAATCGTACAACTTTTGTTGAGGAAGTCTATGAACGAGATGAGGTTGCTCGAGAAACGCGAACAGAGGGAAGGTTTCAACAACTTGAGCAGGGATTGGAAGAGGCGTTAGGAGCGCTGACCGATCAAATTGCTGCCTTGTTTGTTGGTGGAAATCTGCCTCGCCGTCGTCTTGTAATACCTCAGTTTCCGAAAGAGGAGGAGGTGTCGGATGACGTTTCTATTACCAAACCTTTGGCGGGTAACTATCAGCTGAGAGGGAGGACAAGGGCGGTCAAGGTTTCAAATCATGATCAGCGACTTTGGGAATCTGGTTCAAAGATCTACTTTTCTGAGTTCCAGGAAGGTGTAACACCAGAAAAAATCCTAGAGGTTGATTTGGTGGATGAGACTACCAATGATTGGCCTTTCACTTCAAATAATATTCCAGATCCAGCAGTGGATTGGAGTATGCCACCAGTTTTTGATCAAGAACCGGTGGAGAAAATTATAAAAGTAGAAAACACAAATTTTTTGCAAAAAGAAGGTGTTACAAGGTTGGCGTTGTTGGAGAGTGATGTCGAAGAATCAATTAGATTTGATTTTTCTGAAAAGCATGAAGGTGGTAAGGTTGATCAAAATAGTAAATTTGTTGATCCGTTTTGGAATTTTTTAAAATATACTACATACAATAGTGAGTGTGCTTCGATCTGGAAGGATGATGGTTTTGTGTTGCTGATGAAAATTATTTGTTCATATCTTCGAGACTTTTCCTCACAGTTTCTGGTTGAACAAATCAATTTGAAGCACAAGATAGATGCAGACAAGGTTCGGCGAATTCAATTGTATAAACTCGAGGACGAGTTTCTTCAAGCCGGGGAGAATGATACAGACCAATATTAGAAGTATTTTAGAAATATAGGAATTTTATTTTATTATTTCATATTAGTATTTTAATAGGTGTGTTTTTATTTTAATTAAGATTTTACTTTTCCAGTTTGTTTTAATGTAGTAGGAATATTTATTTCTATATCTTGCTAGGATTATTCGAATTAGGAAATTAGAGATCTTAGAGTAATTTGTTTCCTAGTTTAATGTTTCCTTTTATCTTTAATCCTTTATTAACCGGGATTCAGCTTCCTGTTTTGTTGTTTCCTTTTTGGTCCTAGTTTCTAGTATAAAATAAGTTGTACGGTGACATTAAAATTTGGTTGTTTATGATTAATGAAAAACTGAGTATTTACTCAATTATTGTTTGTTCATAGAGGGAGTACCTCTCGTTCAAACTTGTTCAAGTTTATTCTTGCAAATAATTTCGTAAAAGGAGGCTTCTCCCTGCATCAGTAGAGGAGGAAATCAATAATAATAATTAAGTTGATTGGTGACAAAAATTTGACTAGTTATTGAAGAAATGAAGTAAGACGAATACGATGGAAGCTATCAATATTCGATAATGATGGGTAGGTTATTTAGCAAAACATGTTGGACGCGGCAAATATGAGAAAATTGGATGATTTGATATGCAAACGTGAGAAAATAGGAGGATTTTTGATATGCAAACGTGATGTATATTATACACCCATACATATATATGTCAAACAATAGTGCTCTTTCAAAGGTTATAAATTTCTTTTTTTGCCGATCAAAAAAAAAAAAAAGTACTTTATCAAAACTAACATTTATGGTGGTTTTCACGATGCTAGTAGCAATTAGGGGTGTTGTAACGCCCCCAAAATTTGGGCACGTTAAATAAAATTACAGACCAAAATAAAGTTTAATCCCAAACTTTAATACAAATAATAATGTCTGCCAACACTATATAAATAATAACCGGGGTGGTTCTAGGTCTTCGTCTATCCCTGCGCCGGGTCATTCCCCACTCCGGCAGCACCTCCTGTTCCATAGGACTGGGCTCCACAGTACTGTTCCTGTCCATTTAGATAGTCTGACATAATACGTCCGAGTCGCACAAGCAACATCATGGTATTATGCCAGGGTTACACGAAATGCAACACCGTGAGCAAAGCCCAGTAGTTCACTACGCTACACGTCTAAGTAGCAATTCTAGAACAATAAGCTCATAAACAGCATAAACAACTTGTGAACAGTAAATCATGCAATAAATTAGTCAATGCGGATCAGAGTAAACATGCGCAGATAACAACATCTCGTAACAGTGTCTCGAACTGTGTCACGTGTCAATTCGTCAAAACAATTTCTCGTTCGGTTTCTCAAACTTAACTCATTATAAATCCGTTTTCTCAAAATAACAACCATTTTCTCATAATCAATCATAAATCTCAAATCGGTGCCTCTCGCGGCAATTTAATCAAATTTCAATATCTGCCAAAGCTCCCATCACTCCGAAAGTTATTGGTCCGTTTACGCCTCCTTTCAGCTGACGGTTACCAATCTTTCCGCTCGAGGTTTCGGTTATCGTGCATCACCGAACTTAACAGCCTGTTTGCACGGTCCGACCACCCCGCGATTCACACGACACAGTCCCGGCCGTCTTGCATCACCGAACTTAACAGCCTGTTTGCAAGTCCGTTCACCGTGTTTTGTACAAGCTTAGCCCAACGTCCTAGTTCTCTCCGCGAACTGGAGGTGGCGCTTTCGCTGCACTACCGCAATCAATACCATTCCTCCAAATTCTCTCCGCGAATTTGAGGTGGCAACCAAACAACAAATCACATCTCATTTCATTTCATTTCCCGAAAATCTCATTTCATTTCACAAAAATTTCATTTCTCAATTCAAAACTCATTTCATTCTCATCTCTATTTTCTTATTAACCGATATTCAATTTCGCGTCTGGTGACAAAACGTATCGCGTACGTGCTCGGTGTCACATGCTCAAAATAATGCTCAAGCAATAATCCATGATTTTCTCCAAAAATCATATTCTTCCAAACATACATTTCTCATCCAAAAATCCCAATTCTTTCTTGTCCTCTTTCAAAACCATTTTATTTCTCTCAAAGAAATAAAACAAACAACTTGCTCTTTCTAAAAAAAAAAATCAAACACAACTCTTTTTCTAGAAAATCCCTTGTCATAAATTAACTCTACTAATTTATGAACTCTCTAAAAACATTTAATCTTTCTAAAAATATACTCTTTATATTTCTAGAAAAACTCTCTCTTTTAATAAACTCCAAATAAAACATATTTTCCTCTATCTAGGAAAATCATAATTTTCTTTCTAGAAAAACCAACCAAGTAAACTCACAATTATTTTGGTAAAATCTTTCTAGATATCAACCAAGGAAAACCTCTCTTCATATTTTCTAAACACAACTCCATACTTTCTTATCAAAAATAATCAATAACAACTCTTTCAAACTAAAACAATTTCATAAATAAGATACTCCACTTATTTAAGAACAATACTTTAAACAATCAATTAGTGAGCTAATCAACCAAGATTAACTAATTTTCCCAAGAAATAATCATACAAGAACTTGTCTAAGAAAATACATCTTCTAATTAACTTCTAATCACTTCTAATTTCACTAATCCACTTCTAATTTCATGAAGAACTAAATTAATTAGAACCTCATAAACATTCTTGTTCATCTTTGCACAAGAAAAACCACTTTCCAAATTACTAAGAAAACATGCTTAGTAATAAACACATGCATAAATTAACTTAATCAACTCTAAAATCATGCTTAGAAAAGTAGTAAGAACAACTTATTATAGCTAGAATTTACTAATTAGATGAGTAGTTTAGTAAACTACCTTAGTTTCGGTGTAAACCGGAAGAAAAGCTTATCCTTGGTGAAGAAAACTCTTAAACCAACTAGATTACACACTAATTAGCCACTCTAATTAGCCAAGTAAGTGGCTAATTAGAACTAATTTAGGTGGCTAGAAAGGTGGTAGAATAGTTGGTTTTGTGGGAATATGGGAGACAAACCAATAAGGAAAGACAAAGGTGGGCCAAATGAACCAAGTATGGGTTATTTATAGGCAAGAGTGACCTCTCTCTCCCTCTTGGAAATTTCGGTGGTGCCCTCCCTCTCTCTACCGAAAATTTAAGGTGTGGGGGAGGTGAATGGGCATTAAACTTGCACATGGGAGGTACAAAGGTGGCTAGTCTAGGTGTAGATAGGTATCTAGGTAGGAATCTAGGTACTTTAGGCTAGATTCTTGCTAGGATGAACCAAAATAGGGTAAATACAATGTAGCCACGGTGGGGAAAAATAACGCGTTCCGCTGTGTAGGTTTTCGCGTGGTCACCTTTGTTACGGGGTGTTTTTAGGAACCAAAATCACCCAATATGCATGTGAATGCATTAATAGGCTAAGGGTAGCCCTAAATAGCTACTACTAGGTGGGAATATTCCCTCCATAATTTAAGGAAGTTTGTCCCCTAGATACTTGGGAGCCAAGGCCTAGCTAGGGTAGGCTAGGTTGTGTAGTTTGTGCTCAAATGCATGTATTGTGTGGGTATGAGTAGGTTGCTCCAAAAATAGCAAGGCTTTTTCTAACTAGTTTTGGGTACAAATTCTAGGCTTAGGAAACTTCCCTCAATTGCCCATTACTTGTGCAAGTGAACTTGCATTAAAATCATGCATGTGCAAGTGTCTAATTCATGCACACACCCCACTCTCTCTCTCTCTCTCTACCGAGCTCTCTCTCTCTCTCTCTCTCTCTCTCTCTCTCTCTCTCCGAGGCCCTCTCTCTCTCTCTCTCTCTCTCTCTAACTTGGTCAATATACCAAGTTCCAATGTGTGGAAGAAAGACTAGACAATGACGCACTTTGGTAGATGGAGTGAAGTAATGGTGTTAGCTGGGTGGGTTTCGGGTATTAAGCTCGGCCCCCGGGTGCTATGGTAGTGTAACAGATGTGTTACTCGGTCTCGTACTTGCGTAGACATGGCTAGAATTTCCTTTAATCGATTTAGAAGAATAAAATAATATTTTAATAGAAAAATAATCCGATAAACCGAAAATTAAAATTAATAAATAATTTATTAAACGAAATTTTTATTTACGAAAATCCGGGTCGTTACAACCTATCCCCCTTAACAAATTTCGTCCTCGAAATTCGATCACACTACAGATGGAAACAGATGCGGGTAATTGATCTTCATAGCCTCTTCTCTTTCCCACGTAGTTTCTTCCATCCCTCGATGCTTCCACAAAACTCGGACCAGACGAATTGTCTTATTACGGATATGCTTCTCCATCACATCTTGTATTTCCACTGGTTCTTCCTCAAAAGTCGCATCTTCGTTGATACTGAGATCCTCCCAATTGAGCACGTGCGTAGGCAATGCTAAGTACTTCCGTAGCATCGAAACATGAAATACATCGTGCACTCGATCAAGTTGCGGCGGTAGAGCCAATCTATATGCTACTTCCCCGACTCTCTCCAAGATCTGAAAGGGTCCTATGTATCGGGGTGAAAGCTTGCCCTTTTTCCCGAATCTAATCACTCCTCTTCGGGGTCGAATCTTAAGGAAAACATGATCTCCCTCGAAAATGACAAGGGTCGATTCCTCCGATCATAGTGAGAATTCAAGTCAAAAGGGAACAGTCTAATCTCCCTTGAAAAAGTCAAAGCATTGTGCAAACACTGGCGTCATGCAAAGCAAAAATCCAAACTGGGGCATATCAACGAGTCTTCATCAGCAGCCCTCTAAACTTGGGCATTTTTGAAGGACAATCAATGAAGCATCATCAGCAATCTGGGGCATGTGTTTCATGACAAGAAATCTTGTGTTTTAAGAAGATTTGAACGAACATCACTTGATGGGGTGAAACAATCACAAAATAAAAATTCAATTTTATCATGACAATTTCGACATCAATGGTGAGGCATGTTTGCCATCTTCCAGAACTTCGAGTCAACGTAGTCTTCCATATCTTTTGAGTCAACACGTTCTTATTTGTCAGGGTCAACATGGTCAGTCAAAATTCCTCAAGCCTTGTCTGTCAAAGTCCGCCCTTCTTGTCCAAAAGGCCAATCAAATTCCTTGGCCTTATCAATCTTATCGAAGTCCATCCCTCTTGTCAAAACGCCCAATCAAATTCCTTGGCCTTGTCAATCATATCAATGTTCACTCTCTTGTCAAAAGGCCGATCAAATTCCTCGGCCTTGTAAAAATCCACCTCTTTGTCAAACAGTCAATCTTAATCTTGTCTATCCTTGACTCGTGGAAATGATTTCAATGCATCAAAGAACCCGTGTTTGGGTACATGGTCAATTGGTTGTCAAAACCAACAGCAGAGCCGAGAAAGAAAATCAGAATTGAGGATCATCATCTATGGGGCATGTCAGCTTAATGCCATTTCTGGGGGAAGCATACACCCAAATCCAAGACTGGGACATAGAAGCCTAAAAGCCTCAAACCAATCCAAAACCCAAGTTTTGCTAAGCTCCAACCCAAACCTTGGCCTCAAGGAAAAGACAGTAAAGCACAAGAGCCACCCATTGAGCCTCCTACTTTTTTTTTTAAAGAAGGAATGTTGTCGTTGTTGTTGTCGAGTGTCGATGCAGTCGCATGCAATCGCATGCAATCGTCAATCAATGTCCGAGGGACGATTTTAAATCAATCTGAGGGACAACTTTTAAATCAATGATCTGAGGACAAGTTTTAAATCAATCAATCGTCACGAGGACAACTTTTAAATCAATGATCGAGGGACAAGTTTTAAATCAATCAATCGTCCCGAGGGAGTTTTCAACCAATCATCCCGAGGACAAGTTTTAAATCAATCAATCGTCCGAGGGACAAGTTTTCAACCAATCATCGAGGGACAAGTTTTAGATCAATCAATCGTCGAGGGACGGTTTTCAACCAATCATCCGAGGGACAAGTTTTAAATCAATCAATCGTCACGAGGGACAGTTTTCAACCAATGGTCCCGAGGACAAGTTTTTTCAATCAATTTC